>JABAJX010009999.1:0-26604 GCA_018221735.1 Termitomyces sp. K1Aa
TTACCGCCTGTTGCAGCAGGTTTCTCGCAGTGGAACAGAGTTAGACAAGAAGATATGATTCGGAGTAGCTTAGTCACAACGACTTAGGACACGCTGGTGTTTCCGTGGTTCAGAATGAATATATGATTGAGTGAAGTAATGTAAGATACGTACCTGGTGTTTCCGTGGTTCAGAATGAAGAGAACACGGAAACACCAGGGGAGAAAATAACTACTTGGTCACGTGAGTGACCAGTCGACACATATCATGTACCAGTTGTGGTACTCCATCACCGTGAGTTCAACACCGCCAACGCCATGTTTGGTGAGTAATGAATTCAGATTATATAGTGCCAAATACTGAGTATGAATTAGCTGTCTTGTGCACATCATCAACTTAGCTACACAGCATTAATTGTGGTGCACAGCAAATCAAAACCATTTGATCCATTGAAGCCTGATGAAGAGCTAATTGCACAACGCAAGGATCAATTTGATGAGCTTTCTGCAGGCAAAGATGATGATGGACCACCTGAGATTGTTACTCAGTGTGATGAGGTTGGATTGATTCAGGTCATTTTGGTTAAGGTCAGCTGGGTTTGCCATGTATTGTATCATACTCTCAAGTTCTTATATAGGAGCAATCATCTGCAAAGCACAAGCAATTGTTCCTCACCCTTCAACAAAATGCAGAGGAGCAACCACGTCAGTTTCTTGGTGATATGCCTGTCCAATGGTCATTGACATACGTAATGCTTGATAGGGCTGAGAAGTTGAAAGAGGTAAGTCAATTCTCTTTCATACACCAACTGTTGGCTTGACATTTTCTCCAGTTCATTGAGCTGTTTCTACATACTATAGCTGGCAAAGAAAAGGACCACAAGAAACATCTCAAATTGAATGATCTTATACCAACAAAGAAGGAATGGAATCATGTGTCTCTCTTTTTAAAGCTTCTCACTGTTTGTTGCTTTATCTTTCACTCTCTTATACTTATATTAATTCATTTGTAACGTGTGGAAAATGCACAGCAGGCTTTTTCTACGCATCAAGGACCAACATTACATCTTGCTATCCCAGCTCTTGAAGCCCTACACTCTGCTTGGTCCAAGTGTTGAGAACAGCTAAAATACAAAGACTTCTACCCTGCTCTGGATGCTGCTATCCAAAAAATTGAAGCTGATTATGATAAGACAGCTGAGTTGGAAGTGTATACCTTTGCTATGTGTAGGAACGCTTCCTTGCATCTTAATACCTTCATTGAAATTGTTTTAGTGCTCAATCCTTCCAAGAAGGCCACACATCTTTGCAAGCATTGGGGCACAGAGCTTGCAAAAGAAGCTCTAGATCAGGCAGAGAACACAGTACGCCATAAATCATGTAGTGCGCCACATGACTGACCATATCTCACTAGTACAAAGCACGTTACATTGAGATGTATGGTAGCGCCACAACATTACCACCGAAAATACAACAACCAGTGCACAACCACAAGATTCAAACTTTACTCCATGAGCTATCCGATTCTGAAGATGATCTCACGTTGGCGGATACAGGCACTACCTCTGTGGACAGTGCAAAACCGTGGCTTTGTAACTTTCATGGTTATCTTAATTCTACAGATAAGTTTGGAAAAATGTCAATTGTGCAGCGGTGGGGGTATGTTTCTCTCCACGTTCAAAATCAAACAATTCTCACCTGCCTTTACCAGCTTAATGCATCACAATATCCTGTCTGGGCATCACTTGCTTGTGATTACCTTGCAATCATGGCATTTTTGGTTTCTAGTGAGCAGGCATTCTCATCTGCTGGAATCACAACCACCTCAAGTCAGATGTAGTTGAAGCCCTTCAATTTCTGAAGTGTCTATTTCATAAAAATCTCTTGTTTTGTGAAGATCCTTCAGTTAGCAAGGAGCTTGAAGAAGAAGGGTATGTTGAGGAAATCAATGCATCTTTGCAGGTACCAGAGGATTGCGAGGGATGGGATGATCTTGTTGGAGTGGGAGGTGAAGAAGGTGGTGAAAGTGACTTTTTTAGGTGACAACAACAATGACATATACTTGGTAGACATCTAATTTATATATCTTCACCTGTGAGCCTGGGCTCAGGCCTGACCCGGCCCAGGCCCAGCATGCTGAAGGGCTCAGGGCTTGGCTCAACCATTTTGAGAGCCCTGGCCTTCTTAAGCTGGGCCCAAGCCGGGGCTTTTGAGCTCAGCCTGGCCCTATACAACACTAGTCTGCATCAAGGAGAAAGGCAATGGCTATCGTGGTTGAGCGTAGCTCCATGTGCTTGGAGGCTAGGGTGGTCAAGGCAAGTATGGTGACAAGCTTTATGTGGTTGTAGGGGTTGCCTGCCAGAATCCAGCTATTTGTTTTGAGCCACTTTTGCATGTCATCAACTGATTTGATCAGGCCATTATCAGTTGCCATTAGTGACTTGAGGTTGGAGTGAGTCAGGATTGGGCGTGGGCGTTCCGGGGTTTTGCCAGCGGTAGGACTGCTTGGGGGGGACCGCTGGAGGGTAGCCTGGTCAATTTCCTCATGGGAGGGAGCATCAGTGGGCTGGGAGAGGGGATAGAAGGATTTCAAGTAAGCAAGTGAGGTGTTCTGGGAGTCTAGAAGATTTGCCAGAAGCAGGAAGGATAGAATTACGCAACTAACAACTCAAAAACTACCAGGACCCCAAAAGGGATGATGGTGGTTGATGGTCAAGAAGCGTCCTTGACAGAGTTCTGCAATATGTCAGCCAAGTTCCAGATGGCTTGCATTATACTTCTGGTAGGTAATCTGACTTAATATCCTTGTTTAGAAGTTACAATACAAACATCTGGCACTCCAATTAGAGTGTGAGTGATGAACTGGTCAGCAGGAAAATAAGGCTATAAAGATGATTCAAAAACTAAACCTTTGTTTGTCCCTGCAAAAGCACTGCTGGCCTTGGAACCTGTTTCCTCCAGAGAAAGTGTAAAAGAAATGTGTTGTGCCATTTCTTTGTCCACTTTTTCCTTTGGAAAAAGACACTTTGCTTTGTTAAAAAACTTTTTCCATCAGAAAAAGGTGCATAAGAAATGGCATGACACATTTCTTTTACACTATTTCCCAAGGAAACATTTTTAGCTGCCAGCAGTGAAGGTGGAAAGGTAGCCAATCCCTTTAACTATAACTACATACAAAGACTGTGTGTGTAATAGACAAAGTTGAGTGAAAATACACTGTACAGTCTGTATGGTAGGAAACAAGTAGGAAATAAAAACAGTTTTCATGGAACACCTTTGTACCTTTGTAACAGCCTGAGATGAGGGAAAACGACATAGATGCTTCATATGGAGAATACAGACCAGATCTCGGGCATGCTTGCAACGGCCCATACTCTCAAGTATACAGTACAATCCGGTTATAATCTTGGCAAACAAGTGTACTGTCGTTCATAGGGTGTGACGCGTGACAGCAGGTGTTCACTCAGCCTAGTGTTCACACCTACTAAATAAGGGAATTTCGGGGTGCAGAGTGCCTGATCCGATCAATTTTTATGCTATTTTGAGCCCATTTTGGAGGATTTGGGGGCTGTGATGCATGACAAGTACCCAAAGTGTTCAGTTCAGAGGTCCCCGTGACGCGTGACGTGAACACTTGGTCGAAATAGTACAGTAACTCTCACAATGTCTTATCAGAATTCTGCAGATTTACTGATGGTCCCAAAATTGAAGAGAACTAACTACGGGTCCCCTTTATATACCATAGGCAAACTGTATGTAATCACAACAGACAAATAGCGGATTAAGGATTAGGATGAATCATGAGAGTAATCACCAATATAAAAGGAAAGCTTTCGAGTTGGCAAAAGCTGTGTATCCTCCAAGTCAGCCATAAGGCTCAGCGAGACTGAGGCTCAATGCGGAAACTTCAATTATCTAGAAATTGCAAAGGAAATTGTTGATAAAGTCACATTTTTTCTGGACAAGCACGGAACGTGCAATTGTAGGAAAGAACGTAGGCGGACATCCGATAGAACCGTAATTTGCTCATCGAAATTTATAGATGTCTCTGGCTTTTCATACACTCGATATTCTGGGGTTAGATCAAGGATAAATATTACAGAACAGGAGGAAACAACGCAAATTGTCTCTGGAGATCTAGCAGAAATAAGGGACGTAAAAACCAATGAATCACTACATACAACCGGGAAGATGATGGAGGTCAGATCCTGGACGACAAAAATGTCAATGTTGAGGCACCACTGGCAGAGCAAAACCTTCATTTTGTGTTAATATGTGTACAAGTTAAGTTGTATGACGATGAAAATAGCGCACTTGTCCACAATGTATTCAGCAACTGCATCAGTCCCAAATCTCATACATTCACGTGGATATTCGCCAAGTTTAAAAGATCCGCATCCAAGTTGATCCTAGTAGGAGTGAGGATTTTACATCTGTTAGCATACGGACAAAAAATATTTCCACTTACGGTGGTCCGTGGTCTGCAGGATGTAAACATGCAAGTTAGAGATAAGAGCCCTGGGAACATTAGACAAACGACCACTTACGACGCGCGTTCAGGCTTTGACCTTCTGTCAAAGCAAAAGGTGCGCCAAAGGAAAGTGTTGCGAGGGTGATCGCAACGCTCACAAAGACAGTACGAAAGGAAGGCATTGTCACAGGTTGTAGATCAGAGCGATAGAAGTACTCAGATGTAACTTGGGAATTTGAACTGGGCTGATGGAGGGAGAAAAGGCAGGTTCAGTACGAGATCAAGCTTTATAGCCAATTTCAAGCGGATGTATGTAAGCAACACCAGTGCTTCTGCCCTCTGGCAGCTTTCATTTAGGTTTATGGGGACAAATCGCAAAAAGGCTCAGATTCAACCTTCCATGACAGTCGGTGGACTTGCTGACGAACTTCGGAGGTGGCGTTCAAGCCAACGACGTCTTGTATGGGCATCGCCGTCGTACCCCCGATGTATGGGGTAAGAAACGTATCCAGCCACGCCCTAGAAACTTCGAGGAAGAGAACGAGAATATGATCAACACAATTTGAACCATATGGATGGTCTTGTATTCGGCAAGAGCGGAGTGAAGAGGGTTCGAACTCTGGAAGCGTATTGAGTTTGGTTGACACTGCTTGGATTCCGACTCGGAGGGTCCTAGAATTCGATTCATGATTGATGAATCCAGCGCTAGCCTGAGCGTAGATGTGGAATTTACATAAACTTCATGAAGTCAACAGAAGTCAAACGTTCTGCCTCGGCCAGAATCGGAAACTCAGGAATTTGTCTTGTTACTATAAGTAAGGAGTCAAATAGATTTCCTAGGATAGAATAGTAGGAAAAGGACGAAAAGATCATACAGAGCCTACTGTAATGCGGTCAGTCGATTTGTTGCACTATTCTTCCGAAAGTATGAGATCACGGCAGTCCTCGAAGGAACTTTCTTAAGCTTCATCAGGTTTCCGAAGACTTTTCTTGAAAGTCCAGTGTAAATCTCTTCGAGGTTTTGGGGCAGTTGACGCAAAAATAGTCGAGAGATATCTGCTTCAAAAAGTCACCTTGCCTTGAAAATCCTTGTGTGACATTTCAACATCTTCAAAAAGAAAAAGGGGCGAATTATTCTGTCGAAGTTCGACTCCTATTTAATCTATATCAGAACACGTACCTCCATCTGTCCAATACGGCGTAAACTCTCTTTTTCTGGGGATGATCAAGAAATGTTTATATAGAAGAAAGGAACGAATTGCCCCAAAATCAATTCAACTACTCACATAGTACATATCTCCTTTTCCAATAAAGAAGCTTTATTGCCCACTTACCAGCTGAGGACAATAGGATGTCCGGATGCCAAGTGACAGATTGGTAGAAAGCCTCGAGAGACCCAGCCTAGGCCAGTTCAAGCTTTTTTGGAACGCTCGATAGACTATTTCCCACTCATTTGAAGTCCAGACGCATGAAATCACTGTCTTGATGTTCTTCACGCAACCTTTTGACATCTTCGTATAAGACATTCTCGCAAAGTTTGGGTCAGCTGTGAGCTAGAGCAAAAGTCTTCAATGGACTTGAGCGCTTGAGAAAGACAGGATGTGACAAGGTATTGGTGCGTAAGAAAAAGGGTCAGCGACTTTCCGGATCCATTTGCAAGATCGTGGCCTGATCCGGGTCGCGATCCGCAATCATTCCCCATTCCGGCCCGGATCACCACGCACAGTCGCCAATTGCATTTGGGCCCACCATTCCCGCTTGTTGGACACAGTGGGCCCCGGTTACCGGCTCCAACCAAGTCTGAAGTTAATTGATGTTTCACGATTTTTACCCGCTAACTTATTGCAGCTGCACTGACACAACCTGGATAACTAGTTAACTATCATATTCACTCAGCTTCCACTGCCAGTGGCATGTAATGAAAGTTGATCTCTTGTGAACTCTCGGGTTTTGTATCGCATGACCCTGTAAACATCCATCGGCCGGCGCTTCTTGAAAGGCTTCTGATAGGTTAAAAGGACCTCTCTTGCTCCGAATCCATCACAATGGACCAGTATCCTCTACGAGATAGGAACGTGCAGTCGACGAGGAAACTGCACTCTTACCTCATACGTATCGCAGGCAGACTCCACTCCCATGGCTCCAAATATACATCGTTCTCCTTCTTCAAGTCGCTGAACCTATAACAAGCATGTCGATATACCCTTACATCAACCAGGTATGAATTCTCCTTGAATTGGGTTCTGTCAAGGCTAACTTGGCCCCTAGCTGGTCAGTGAGCTAGATATTACAGGTGGGGACAAGCGTAAAGTGGGCTACTACGCTGGTCTGATTGTATGTATTGAACATGCCCCCTCCAACCAACGAAGTGTTGACTACTCGATTCAGGAGTCCCTCTTCTTTGCTACCGAAGCAATAACCGTTCTCCAATGGGGTCGGATCTCTGACCACGTTGGACGAAAACCGATTTTACTCCTCGGACTCCTGGGACTTACAGTGTCTATGCTAAGTTTTGGACTTTCGAGAACATTTTTGGGATTAGTGGTCAGGTAGATCATTCTGTTGAGGATCGCTGAGTTAGAAAGTGACTTTTTGCCCTTCAGTCGATGCCTTTGTGGACTTTTGAACGGAAACATCGGTAGGAAACATTTGACATGCCTTTCACCTTAATACCAGACTTCGGTCTCCCTTTATAGGCGTCTTGAAAAGCGTCATGGGTGAATTGACCGACTCGACCAACCGTGCAGAGGGTTTTGCGTTCATGCCTGTGGTTTGGTCGTCCGGCGCGACATTAGGGTATGTTTTCTAAACACAATATAATGGATCGTTTATGTTCAGAGTCTGAGAATTTTCCAGACCTTTAATAGGCGGGGTCCTCTCTAGACCAGCCGAACGCTTCTCTGGTATCTTCGGAGGAAGATTTTGGAAAGACTATCCCTACTTCCTCCCCTGCCTCGCGACCTCTACTTTTGTCTTCGGCGCGTTCGTTATTGCCCTAGCACTTTTCAAAGAGGTGGGGTCTCTAACGACGTACTTTTTCAATGAATCTAAGCATCTTGTCTAGACTGTTCCAAAAAAGAACTCTCAAAACTCGTCCGCCAGGGAATCCACTCATCAGGATGAGCCCATTCCTTTGAGAAAAGTCCTTGTTTATCCTGTCATCCTCTCAGTCTCAAACTACATGAGTCTTTCCTTCCTCAGTATATCACTCAGTGCTCTGCTACCTCTCTTCCTGGCAATGCCTCTCACCATCGGGGGCTTAGGATTTAATCCATTTACTATTGGTTCCACCATGGGTGCTTTCGGCTTGTGTGCAGGGTTGATCCAGGCTTTATACTTTGCTCAAATCGTCCGGCTCTTTGGCGAACGTACCATTTTCGTTGCCGGGATTATCTGTTACATTCCAATCTTCGCTTTATTCCCTGTAATGAGTCTGACCGCTCGAGAAACTGGAGTCACAACCTTGACATGGATGTCTATCGCCCTAGTGCTTATTTTAATGGCTTTCGCAGACATGAGTTTTGGTGCGATTTTGTTGTTACATGTCTGGCATCGCTCATATCTCTTTTCCTGTTTTTAAGGCTGCATTTTTTTGTATATCACAGCTTCCACTCCGAGCAAACGCGCTCTCGGAGCCACGAATGGTCTGTCACAGACAGGCACCTCAATTGTACGCGCTGTAGGACCGGCTATGGCAACTTCAATGTTTGCCGTTTCTGTTGAACATAACCTTCTCTGGGGATATGCAGTATATGCCATTTTTCTTGCGTTTACGTGCTTCGCAATCCTCCTTGCGCTTTGCTTGCCTCATGAGATGTGGGAGGAGACCGACGATTAATCGCCTTACGCATTACTTACCGAAAGTTATATCGTACCTACACTCTCTGCCTTTCTATCTTCCTCGGGGTAATGACCTCGAGAAATATATGAACATCTTCACAAAGCTTCAATGGAGTACATCTTATAGGATGAAGTTCGGAAAGAGAAATCTGGGCTGATACTTCTTTAAACTAATGACATCACCTCAACACGTCGCCCTATGTACTTATTATTGGCAGGTCCTCGGTCAGTGTAACCACATAGTTTGTTTGCCTCACGTCCGACTAAAACCCACTACCGTACCGTGACGTAGCGGGCATTAATTTCTACCCAGACGGTATCACACTACTGTAACTTATTTTCCATCATCTGGACCGCTCTTACAAAACCATCTTGTGCTGCAGCTGCACGACAGGTACACTGCATACTACATTAGACGCACCCGAATGGCACGGAACCACATGACTTATATCTGAATGGCGCCACCACAGTGACCGCACCTGCTCAGCACCTCCCGGGTATGCTGTAGTACCCAATATATGGTCCTGGCTGTCTTGTAGATGGTGACTCAAAAAGGTCCAATTGCTCCAACATTTAAATTTGATTCAAGCTTGTGAGGAAGACGCTTTCGAGTTATCACCGAGACGTTCCATCTTACATACATGATATCGATCTTGCTTCAGAGACTTTACAAACCAGCCACGGAAGTAATCAAAAGATATGATGCTAAAATATCAATATGTCAGGTCGATTTTTCTCTCGTATGACAACGCCGCATTTCCCTCGTTTGTCTGATAGAAATCTGACAGATGCTGCGGACGTGATCCTTGGTCTTCGCGTCTAACTCGGTTTCAGAGGTCCTTTGTACAACGATCATCAGCCACCGTGTTATGACAGAACTCAAAAATAGCTATCTCTGGTAACGATCATTTCTCCACAGAAGGTGTAGATCAACCAGTCAGAGTTAAAACGTTAACGTCTTACCCAATGTAAGACCAGGGTTATGACAAGGCTGAACACCGTTGGTTTCAAAGGCAGAGTCTGGTCTGGGGAAACTGACACTGACCAGTGACCACCGGGATCGGCCAAGGTCCGTTGTAGGTCCCAGCCTTTCAATGATCGAGTCTCAGACCTCAGCGCTCAGCGAGGAAGGGTTGACCAAGTACAGTACATAGTGATACAATTTCTTGTCGAATTTTTATGGTTTCTTCCGTTCATATGGGCCAAGGGATCAGACAAAGGACAGGCGTTCAATGGTTCCAGGTTGACTCAACCACAGTGCTCAAGGAGAGCGGTGGGATGAGTAGATAGAGATGATCATTCGATCAATACAGCGCCGCCGAGATGCCGCCGGCCAGTGATAATTGAAATTCCGTTTGCCGATCACAGAAAAAAATACCGAAAAACGAGAGAGGCTGGTCAACTCGAGGAGGATACAAGAGATTCTTTATTCTTTCATCTATAAAGCCTCTTATAAAGTCTATTCAGAATTTTGGACCAAGGTTGTGATGTGTTTCGAACAGAATCAAAGACGAAACTTGGTGTGGGTGGTGATCGGGGTCTCACCGCGCCATAACGGCCGGTCCAAAGATTTCTCCATTCTGCCAGTTGGATTTCTCACTTTCCTCTCTCTACTCCACGCCTCCTCCATCCCCTTCTCTCTCTGTCGTCCTGACCTTGCTATTCTTCCCTCAATACGCCACACTCTTTCAATCAACTCATTCTAATTACATACAGGCATTCTATTTCGTGTCATCAATGCTGCCAACCCTTCCCTTGTTGGCACTCTTAGCCTCAACGTCTCCAGTTTTTGCTGTGAGTGCAGGCTCGTTCGCAGATGGAGGAAACACTCTAGTTAGCGCAATGATGGTACGTGAATTTCCATTCTATCTCGAAATTATTCTGAAGAAATTTCAGATGTTTCTGGGTAATGAAGAAAAAGTTTACATTCTAGATAAGGCAGAGGGTAATGCTGCCACAGTAGCAGGTCATCCAGCTTGGGGCTCGGTATGGTACGTCTTCTCTTCGTAATATATACATCAAATATCTAACGTGAAGCAGGGACATGTCCTCGCATCAAGCAACTGTCATGGACGTGCGCACAAACGTCTTCTGCGCATCAGGCATGCATCTACCCAACGGATCATACGTTACATTTGGCGGAAACGGTGCAGTCGGCCGTGGAGGTGATATTGGTTCAGAGAGAAATCCATCAGGCAACGGTGCTTGGGATGCGGAATACCAGGACTTCGATGGGTCGAGAGCAATTCGGATATTGAACCCATGCACGACCTCGGATGATTTTGCTTCCACTGATTGCCAATGGTTCGATAACCCTAGCCTTCTCTCAATGCAGAAACAACGGTGGTATTCCACAGCCGAGGCCCTTGCTGATGGCTCCATCGTTTTGATCGGTGGCTTCGTCAACGGTGGTTACATCAATCGAAATTTCCCCAACACCGATCCCCAATTCGAGGGTGGTGCTGCAGAGAACACGTTTGAGTTCTACCCAGCGAACGGACGTGGAGTTGAGACTTTGAACTTTTTGATTCAAACATCCGGTCTCAATGCTTACGCTCACGCGTTCCTTCTCAACTCTGGAAAGATGCTCGTTCAAGCTAATGTTTCTACTAGTTCGTATCCCTTTACTTTGACAATCCGATATTGATGTTGATATTACTTTCAGTGATCTGGGACTACAACAAGAACATTGAGACCCCACTTCCAGCCATGCCCGGCAACGTCGTCCGTGTCTACCCTGCCTCCGGTGCCGTTGCTATGCTTCCTCTTACGCCTGCCAACAATTGGAACCCCACCGTCCTTTTCTGTGGTGGTTCTGATATGCCGGATGAAGACTGGGGCAATTACGCCAATCCTGCGATCAATACATGGGATTATCCTGCTTCGAGAGATTGTCAACGGTTGACACCCGAGCCTGCCGATGGCTCTGCACCCGTTTATGAGCAAGACGACGACATGCTCGAGGGCAGGACCATGGGACAGTTCATCATCCTCCCCGATGCCACGATGCTCGTCATCAACGGCGGTCTCAACGGCACGGCTGGTTACGCTACTCAGACTGGACAGACTGCAACATACGCGGAAATGCCCTTCGGCATGTCCCTGGCCTCCGGTCCTGTTGGTACACCTGCGATTTACAACCCTAATGCGCCCAAGGGTCAACGGTGGTCTAACGCTGGCTTCGATGCTTCCAGCATCGCCCGTTTGTACCATTCGTCTGCGATCCTTCTTCCTGATGCCTCAGTCCTCGTCGGTGGCTCAAACCCCAACGTCGATGTCAACACTAGTACTATCTTCCCCACCGAATACCGCGCAGAGATCTTCTACCCCTCCTACTTCAGCGCGACAACACGCCCCGCTCCTACAGGAATGCCAAAAACTATTTCCTACGGTGGACCTTACTTCAACCTCACCATACCTCGAACATCTTATACCGGGTCGCCTAACGCAGCAGCTGGTAATACTACAGTCTCCATTGTCCGTGGCGGCTTCACAACCCACGCGATGAACATGGGCCAGCGCTACGTGCAACTCAACAACACCTTCACAGTCAACAGCGATGGTTCTATCACTCTCCACGTGGCTCAGGCACCCAACCCCAACATTCTGCAACCTGGCCCAGCACTTCTCTTTGTCACAATCAACGGAATACCCTCTAACGGCACTATGGTTATCGTCGGGAGCGGCTCGATGGGCAAACAGCCTGTCTCAGTAGCGAGCAATCTCCCCGCAAGCGTTACCCTCTCTTCCAAAGGATCGGACAACGGGTCGTCCGGCGACAACAACAATAACAACAGCAAGGACAACGGCGCGAGCGGATCGCACGCGGGGGTGGTCGTAGGTGGTGTAGTTGGTGTTATAGCGGTGATTGGTCTTCTGGGTGCGCTTCTTGGTCTTTTACTCGCCCGTCGTCGGCGCCGCGCCGCTGCTACCACGACCTCGTACGCTATGACGGGAGGTGGACCAGGTGCTGCGGCGCTGACAGCTGGGGCCCATAGAGGTTTGAGGAGTTCTGACTCGAGTGCTTTTGTTCCGTTACAGCATGATAATCACAGCGATGCGTGGAATGGGAGTACGGCGGATTTGGCGCTGGGATCGCCCTATAAGGATGATGGTGGGTTGAGGATGGCGAGTTCGGATTCAGGATGGGACCCGTATGCGACGAATTCACCAAGTTCGAGGCCTGTTCAGGGACAACAGAGGAGGTATTCGTAGAGCTGAGTAATGTGCTTTCCTTGTGCTTTTTCCTTTGTTATTTTTCCTTGAACCTCATCAGTATGGACCTTATCGCATGTATTCTTTTTTATTTTTTTTATTCCTCATGACATTTCACGGCCCTCTCCATTTCCACCCACCGATCCACCCTTCCCGATCACGTACCGCCTCATCACCCATCATCGTCTTTACGAAGACACCACACCCAACATGCTTCATATCCTATCACTCCTCCGATATCCTTACCCAGAGCATCACGAAACGGACCTTGGACTTGTAGACTATTTTGGTTGGATTATTGAAAGCAACATTACACTCCCTCAGCGCTTTAGCCCTCACACCTGGAATATTAATGACGTTCCGGGAAGTTCTCAACAACATATTCTGGGTGATTGGATGGGCATGTGGAGCTCTTTGATGGACATTTTTAGTCTTAAGCTTCTCATGACTGATATACATACAACTGTCCCACACAAAGGTTGACCTGCTGACCTTGTAATAGTTCTCACTGATGGGTCGTACTCACTATCTTGACCTCACAACTTCAGAGACCGTGAATAACGATGTCTAAACCCAAATTCAAAATAGCCGTTTGGTACGTTACTACTCTTTTTCTGTGGTCAATTTTGGCTCACGTCCATTACTTGCAGTGGAGGAGGAGTGGGAGGGCTAACTTTTGCTGTAGCAATGTCACGATATCCCGATGTTGGAGTTGAAATTTTCGAGGCTACTAGTGAATTTTCGCCGATCGGTGCGGGTATTGGTATATGGCCTCGTGTTTGGAGAGCCTTAGTAGCTCTTGGGATTGAGGATCTAGGGCGATATGCTTCAAAGCAACCAAGCGACGATCCTGGTATCAACGACTCTTCACAGCCTCTATTCTAATACTAACATAGAATCATCGTTGTCTAGTGTGCACTCTTGAGCTGCGAAAGAGCGATCAGGCAAACGGGTACCCATTTTGTCGTATCATCACCAATGGCAAGTATACTTGAACCTGATGCTTCTGCCCCTACATCAACTCAGGTTATGTCTCAGGAACCCTTCTATTCTTCCATCGTGCCGATTTTCAAGCAGCGCTTGTGAACCATCTCCCTCCATCATGCCAAATTCAGTATTCCAAAAGACTTGAAACCTACAGACGCTTAGAATCGGGCGAACTTGAACTCGTCTTTGATGATCATTCAATGTCCAGATGTGATCTCCTTATTGGCGCGGACGGTATCAAATCAGCTGTCAGACGGACATTCCTCCACGAAGAGGCTCGAAATGCACTCGCAGAAGGTCGTATAGAGGACGCCGACACTTTATTGGCTGCCGTACATCCGGCATGGACCGGAACTTTGTCGTATAGAGCTCTCGTTCCCGTCCACAACCTGAATAACTATGTCGTCCATGACTATGGAACACAGGTGTGTTCCTTGTTAAACAGCTCTGTCCCGCTACAGATGACACCGTTTGACAGTACCTGGGAAAGACTTGGGTATATCATCATTGCTTGTTTCGTTACCTGAGCTCACGGTGCCTGTGCCTCCCGCCATTTTAGGCTATTATTGCCTATCCAGTTGCAAAGGATACTCTGATCAACATCGCTGCATCTCACACAAATGCCAGTTTAGCTGGGACTCCCTTCGATGGGCCTTGGATAGTTGATGCCGACAAGGATGATATTCTTCACGCCACTCCTCACTGGGAACCCGAATTTGTCGAACTTACGCAAGTAAATGAAGTTTTGGAGGTCCTATCGCTATCATCGTTCATTTTCCTTTGACTCTGAACAGGGTATCGATAAGATGACCAAATGGGCAATTCACACTGTGAGACCTCTTCGCTCTTTTGTCTCAGATAATATTGCATTGCTGGGCGACGCGGTAAGTTGCATACCTTTGATTTTTTTCCCTGTCATGGTTGACTCATCTCGTGATGTAGGCACATGCCATGGCTCCCCATCAGGGCTCTGGTGCTGGTCAAGCCATAGAAGTTAGTAGATCTCCAATCTATCCTCTATGCAAGCCTTGACTGCTGTACAGGATGGTTGTCTTCTCGCCGAGCTTTTGGGCCACCGTTTAGCCAAACGTGAAACACTTCCCACCGTACTTCGCATCTACGATGCTCTACGCCGACCTTTTGCTTTGGATATCGCACAAAGATCCTTCGAGACTGGTCGCTACCTCAGTTTGTCCCATGACGATTTCTTGTTTGATGGATACGATGCGCACAATGAAGTGGAACGTTTACAAAAGATGGGCGAAGTTATCGTTGACAAGTGGCGATGGACTTGGGAGACCTCCCTAGACGATATGATACATCAGGCCATCGCCACTCTAGAAGAATCGTGAGTTGGTCCGAGTCCGTTTGATCCGTCCATCTTGGTTGAAAGTCCCGTTAAGAGCAAGAATAAATGATACTTGTGCAATATAGTTACTTACCTGGGAACGAAGCTTCGATCATTACCAACAACCTATCCTGTAGATCACAATCAAGCTAATAAAGATGCTTTGCGATCATGGTGTCTCAACATCGGTGTTTGGCTCAAAAAGATGTCCTTGGATCAAAAGTGTCGTGCTTGCGGCCAACGCTGTTCGTTATATTTGTAAACCTATTCGTCAACCCTCCACAATGGGTAATGTTGAAACGATGCAACAATATCTAATATATAACCTACTTATTACTTGGGGATTAGAAAGTCGTCTCAGCTTTCAACTTCTAGTATCGAACCTAGTAGACACTGACAGATCAAAGGCGGATGTTTCACCGCTACTAATTAATACAAACATTGTAGACGCCAGTGGATGCCTGGATACAATTGCGGACAGCCATGTTGTGCAGGTGGCGCAGCCGAGCATATACGACGCTTCCATTTTAGGAATTCTTATCAAATAATTAATACATACTTATATAGCACGCAGGACAAATTCGGTTCTCACGCCATTGTATGTCTTCCACCACCACATTCCTCTCATTGCTGCTTACCAACCTCGACATTCCTCCCATGTCCTTACCCAGAGCATCTCGAAACGGACCTTGGACTTGTAGACTATTTTGGTTTGATTATTGAAAGCAACATTACACTCGTTTAGCCCTTGCATCTGGAATGACATTCCAGAAAGTTCTCAACAGTGTATTTTGGGTGACTTTAATAGATGGGCATGTGCTCTTTGATTGGACATTTCTTCTCAGTCTTATCATGACTGATACACATACAACTGTCCCAGGTTGACCTGCTGATCTTGTAGTAGCTCTCACTGACGGATCGTACTCACTAACTTGACTTCACGCTTCATAGACGGTGAATATTGATGTCTAAACCCAAATTCAAAATAGCTGTTTGGTATGTTACTACTCTTTTTTTTCTGTGGTCAATTTTGGCTCACGTCTGTTTGTAGTGGAGGTGGAGTGGGAGGACTCACTTTTGCTGTGGCAATGTCACGATATCCCGATGTCGAAGTTGAAATTTTCGAGGCTACAAGTGAATTTTCACCTATCGGAGCGGGCATTGGTCTATGGCCCCGTCCTTGGAAAGCCTTGGTGGCTCTTGGGCTTGAGACTGATCTAGTGCAGTATGCTTCGGAGCAGCCTAGCGATGATGCAGGTACCACCGGCTCTTCACACCCTCCCTCTATTTCTATACTAAAATACAATAATTCTTTCCCAGTGTGCACTCTCGAGCTGCGAAAGAGTGATCAGGCAAACGGGTATACATTTTGTCGCCTCATCACCAATGGCGAGTGTGTGCTTGAACTGAATGCTTCTACTGTCAACTCAAGCTATCTCAGGAATCCTTTTATTCTTCCACCGTGCCGACTTTCATATGGCGCTTGTGAAACGCCTCCTTCCATCATGCCAAATTCGGTACTCCAAGAGACTTGAAACCTATAGACGCTTAGAATCAGGCGAAATCGAACTCATTTTCGAGGATCATTCAACGTCTAAATGCGATCTCCTTATTGGCGCGGACGGTATCAAATCGGCTGTCAGACGGACATTCCTCCACGAACAGGCTGAGATTGCACTCGCAGAAGGTCGTACAGACGACGCCAACGATGTATTGGCTGCCGTGCATCCAACATGGACCGGAACTTTGGCGTATAGAGCTCTCGTTCCCGGAGATAAGTTGAATAACTACGTCATCCGCGACCATGCAATGGAGGTGTGTTCCTTATTGATAAGCCCAGTCCTGTTACAAATGACATTCTTTGACAGTACCTGGGAAAGACTTGGGTAACCACCCATTGCTTGTTTTGTTACCCTGAGCTCACAGTGCCTGTGCTGTTTTAGGTTACTATTGCCTATCCAATTGCCAAGGGTACTCTGATCAACATTGTTGCATATCATACGAATGACAGCTTGGCTGGAACTCCCTTCGATGGACCTTGGATCGCTGATGCCGACAAGATTGATATCCTTAGCGCTACTTCTCATTGGGAACCCGAATTTGTCGAACTTACGCAAGTAAATGAAGTTTTTGAGGTCCTATTTGTATCATTGTTTACTCCCACTTGACTCTGAACAGGGCATCGATAAGATGACCAGATGGGCAATTCACACTGTGAAGCCTCTTCGTTCCTTGGTCTCAGATAATATCGCATTGCTAGGCGACGCAGTAAGTGGTATACTTTCATTTTTTTCACATCAATGTTCAACTCATTGAGTACTGCAGGCACATGCCATGACTCCATATCAGGGCGCTGGTGCTGGTCAAGCCATTGAAGTCAGTCCATCTCCGGTTTGTCTTTTATGTAGTCCTTGACCGATGTACAGGATAGTTGTCTTCTCGCCGAACTTTTAGGCCACCGGTTAGCCAAACGCGAAACACTTCCCACCGTGCTTTGCATCTACGATGCTCTCCGCCGACCTTTTGCTTTGGATATTGCACAAAAATCCTCCGAGACCGGTAGATACCTCAGTTTGACCCATGATGATTTCTTGCTTGATGGCTGCGATGCTCTCCATGAAGTGGAACGTTTACAAGAGATGGGCGAAGCGATCGTCGACAAGTTACGATGGGGTTGGGAGACCTCTCTAGACGGTATGATCCGTCAGGCCATCGCCACTCTAGAAGAATCGTGAATTGGTCTGTTTGATCCGTCCGCCTTGTTGAAGACTTGTTACGAGCAAGAAAAAATGATACTTTGGGCAGTATAGTTACTTTCCTGGGGACGAAGCTTCGGTTATTACCAACAGCCTGCCTTGTATATCCCAACCAATCAAGCTAATCATGTTGCTTCTCGCTCACGATGTCTCAACATCCAACCTTGAGGCCGGAGTTTGACACGGCAACAACCAATAGCTTATCATGAAACAACAACAGTGACGTGATGTATTGGGCGTTTTCCGTATTGAGTTCGATAAGTCTATTTTGCCAGCTCAACTCGTTGATCTATCAATGTCGTATGCCATGCTTAGAATGGTGAGCACAGCTTCCTCTACGACGGCCGAGGATATAACACATTCGAAGTTCATAAATAGTCGATGTAGTGTCCTCTTGCTTTAGTTCTCTTTGTTCAGAGAATATTAGTATGAACACAAGATGTGCGTATTTTGTAGTCATCCCATGCCTTGTTAACCACCGTCTGTTTAGACAACAGTACTCATGTCAATCTCTTACTTTTACTCACTTTCGTCTCTACACCGCTAATTTTGGGAGTCAACTTTGACCAATGTCTCAAAGACGTCAACGACGGTAAATTTGGCGAGATCGGCGGCACAGATAACCGGGGAGGACGGATGCCTGTATCAACTGCAACAGGAATAACATACGAGCTGTGCATCAGAGCATGCGGCTCCGGGTCGGAGCCTTTTCAGTGGTCCGTCTTTTCTCAGCAGTTTAGCTCATGGCTACTGCCATGGCTAGCACTTGTTTCTCAGTTGCCATTTGGCAGCAACGATAAATTTGAGAACCTCCTTTCTATACTTCTGACCGTTGGCTCTCCAACACTGGCAGCATACTCCCTGGCGCTTACGGTTCTGAATGATCGCTGGATCGCCCGACGTTTCTCCTCGTACACCTACCCAAATACTCGCCAGGCTGTTCGAATTCTAAGCAGCCTTCAGCAGTCTCCTTTGGAAATTAACACTCAGAATTCTCTCCTTTCATCTCTCATTGTGCTTCCGCACAACGACGAGTGGTGGAACGAACTCGTGACATGGCTTGATTACACACACTCATGGTCAATTTCCGCCGTCGCTTCCACTGCTTGGGTCATTATCGCATATGTATTCACCGTCATCGACTCTTTATTAACCGGAGTTATAACTACTTCAGTCAACGCAAATGGCCAGAGTGTCGGGTCGTTATGGATATGGCTACTGGCCATCGTCATCGGATGGCTTCAGATTTCTCCAAAATGCGATGCGACACGAATATCCCAAGCCATGAGACGTGCTAACAACATTGCGTATGTTGCTGATTCGCGTGGAGCTCCCGTCTTGGCCGCCTCTCTTTCCCAGGAGCAAGCCATTTCTTTTAAACAGGGAGTAGAAGATCCGTTGTATAGTGACGAATTCTGTACGGTCCCCATCTACAACTACGCTCGCTTTTTGCGATGGGTCCAAGCTGTAGAGAATGTGTCAGAAATGTTTCGAGCAGCGTCACAACGCGCGAAACTTCATCAATCGGTTGACTCTGATGTGGATTGGATAAAAGAAGAACGATATGTCATATGTGTTGATCCAAGAAATAGGATTGGAACTCGGGCTCAGGTAGAGGCTTATTGTCTTCCCTTGGGTGAAACGTCGACCTTTTCAAAATATGAGTCTGGGTGGGCTCCAAACGTCTTTTCACGCATCATCCTTGCGTCATCTATTGCGCTTTTTCTCCAATGGGGTACTACAGGCGCTGCGATTGTTGTAGCCTGGTTCAGTCCTACTATAGGTACGTTTCCTAAATGATCGGATCTCATGATATCTGACTCCTTCCAGGTCTAGGTTGTCGTTCAGCGTCATATATTTTGTATGGCATTGTCTCGACTGTTGTGTGGATGCTGCTCCTTATTTCGAGCTTCCTTTCGCACTGCGTGTCTACATCGTCCCACAGAGACAGGACGATCGCTGTAAGCCTCGCCAGGTGGGCTTCCATAAACATGCGTCGTCTGGGAAAAGTGCTTGCAATTCTCAATACATTCTGGGTCCTTGTCAGCTGCTTGTTTCAGATGAGCAATTTCTTTGATAGGTGTTATTGCAACGGCAGCGTTTTAGGGCGTGGCGTAAAAACCTGGATTATCCTTTCTATCGTCCAGGATGATGTATTGGGCATAAGAGGTGCTTGGATCGGAGGTGTCGTGCTCGCGGCTGGAAGTGCAACTCTGTTCGTTATATATGTAAACCTCTTCGTCAACCCTCCACTTCCTGACTAGCTCATCGACAACACAATCGACGACGATGCAGGCTTGAATAGATTCATAAAGCTCTCCGACTTGCTTCTGTACAACTGTACAGGTGATGAAGTTGACACGATGCAACAATGTGTAATTTATAAACCTACTTACTACTTGGTAACCGACAGTCGTGGTAGCTTCCAACTTCTATCGGATCTAGTAGACCAGTCAGAAGGCGGATGTTTTAGCACTAATTAATACAAACATTGCAGACGCGGGTATATAGATGCCTGGCGACAATTATAGACCTACTATATTATTGTGGAGGTGGCACCTGGTGTGATGGGTACGGCGCAGCTTGTACAACCCAGCCCCGCAGGGCTGTACCTAGACCGGTGACCGATCCCTCAACGGAGGAGGCTTGCTCATTATAACGAATGATTAGGCTGTACCCAGGCCACACACATATCCAGCTGGAGATCTTCGATCCGAAAAATATCCATGCGTGATGGTCAAAGTTAGGATACGATCCATACAACGTATACATCGTGGGAAACTCCAGACAGTACTAATTTACGCTTCGGTCTGAGAAATTCCTTCAGCCAGAATATGTAGTCCATGGAGGAGATGTATACGTTAGACTAAAGATGAGATAAGATAAAATTACCATTTTCATAGATAGTACATATTATGTAATTCACAGCACTGCCATCCTCAGGAACTGGTTGTCATGGGCGCATTGTCATTCTGCGCACATTCGGCACATTCAGTCCATCCAGTGTCCTCCACGCAAGCTCAGATGCATATGAGATTTACAGAACATCGGAATGCACAAACCAACACGCCATCCCTGCAGCTGACTCAGAATGATCCAGGTCTGTTCTGGGTGGTTAAGTTTTTAAGGGACGGGATATATAGCCGACGCTCTTTCCGAGTCGTTTTGATGTCTAATGGCTTTCTATCTTGCTCCTCATACACAAGGTGAGAGTCCCATTACAGTTGTTACAGTTACTCTGTGTCTGTATTGACCTTGATCATTAGGAGGCTTTTGTGGCATAGAACTCCTTCTCATACTTGTTTCCATTCCTATCGTCACGGGTGTCAATTTCGATCAGTGCTTGGAAGACATCAAGAGCGGTCGTTGGGGTGAAATTGGCGGCACAAACAATGCTGGTCATCAAGTGCCTATTGCGAATGCTACAGCAATAACTTACGAATTATGCACAAGGGCATGCGGCTCAGGACCTGAGCCTTTCCAATGGTCTGTATTTTCTCAACAGTTCAGCTCATGGCTGTTGCCATGGTTAGCCCTTGTTTCGCAGCTACCGTTTGGTAGTGAGGATAAACTCGAAAATCTTACCTCTATGCTATTGACTGTTGGCTCGCCAACTCTATCTGCATACTCCCTGGCGCTTACAGTTTTGAACGGTCGCTGGATCGCTCGCCGCTTTTCCTCATACAAGTTTCCAAACACCCGCCAGGCTGTTCGTATCCTTAGCAGCCTTCAACAATCTCCCTTGCAGATAAATACCCAGAGCTCTCTACTTGCATCTCTCATCGTGCTTCCACACAATGACGAATGGTGGAGAGAACTCGTCGTATGGCTCGATTATACACACACATGGTCAATTTCCGCTGTCACCTCTATCGCCTGGGTGATTATTGCATACATGTTCACTGTTGTTGACTCCTTCACTGGTGATATCACCAGTTCAGTCAATGCAAATGGCGAAGGTGTCGGCTCATTATGGATTTGGTTGCTACCCATCGTGATTGGTTGGCTTCAGATCTCCCCAAAGTGTGATGCAAAGCGATTGTTCCAGGCCGTGAGACGTGCCAACAACATTGCATATGTTGTCGACCCATCTGGAACCCCCGTTCTAGCGGCCTCGCTTTCCCAGGAGTATGCCATATCCCTTAGACAAGGAGTTAGCGATGCGTTATACCACGACGAAAGCTGCACAGTCCCTATCTACAATTATGCTCGCTTTCTGCCATGGGTTAAAGCGGTGGAGGATGTATCAGGAATGTTCCAAGCTGCATCGCAGCGTGCACATATTCATATTTCCGTCGATCCTGATGTAGAATGGGAAAAGGAAGAGACTCAGAGACACACGCCAGCTATCCACCCGCAAAATAGGATCGGAACTCGCGCACAGGTCGAAGCTTATTGTCGCCCTCTAGGGGAACAAGCCTTGCCGAACCACAGATTTATGTGGGGACAGAACGTCTTCTCGCGCATCATTATTGCATCTTTGATCGCGCTTTCGCTTCAATGGGGGACAACAGGTGCTGCAATCGTCGTTGTCTGGTTTACTCCTACTACCGGTAAGCTTTATTTATGCATACTCGTGATAGCCAGCTATCTAAAGGAACATGGTCCTATGATAGGTCTTGGTTGCCGTTCAGGAGCATATCTACTATACGGTGCTATATCAACGGCCGTATGGATGTTACTTTTGGTCTCAAGCCTTCTTTCACACTACGTGTCGATCAGGCGCCAATCAACCAATCCTCGTCAGCTCTCGATCATCCTCACCAGGTGGATTTCCATCGGTATGCGTCGTCTGGGAAAAGTTCTTGCAGCTGTCAACGCAATATGGATTGTCGTTTCCTGCCTTTTTCAGTTCACCAACTTCTTCAATAGGTGCTACTGCAACAGCAGTGTTCTTGGACGTGGAGTTGCAGCGTGGAACGTAATCATGCTTGAACCACACGGTCTATCGAGCATGAGGGGCGCGTGGATTGGTGGAGTTGTTCTTGCGGCTGGGAGCGCAACACTCTTTGTTTTATTTGTCAATCTTCTCATCGACCCCCGACTTCCAGCCTAGTTCGTTACTATAGGCTACATATACCCTTGGCCATGTTTGGATAACTGTGCATTTCTAACTACAGTAGTAGACCTTCAATGTAGTGTTTTCCCGTAAGTGTATTACTAATTATTAGCGAATGTATGAATGGAGTTGTTGCATAGCCGTGGTTTGGCCCCCTCAGTTTCGCAAAGGACGTAACGAAACAGGCACTCTGAAAAGTCAAGTGTGAACTGTACGTAAGCTTCTATTCATACAATCATGCACATATAATAGTGATATACCAATCACCAAGTTAAATATCATTATACCCTGGTACACCACCAATACCACGGTTGGTCAAACTACAAAGTACATCCGTCCAGGCACAGCACATCCCTGGAGAGCCTTCATACAAGCTCCACGGACGATCCGGTGTTCTTATTTCTCCGTTCCTTGTGAGCTCCTCAAATTTGACTCCTAGCACCGCAAGATGGACTGCTCTCCGCAGATACTTCGCATTCGCATCAGTCAGTGTACCACCTTGTGCTGTAAATGTGTCAAGGACTCGAGATGCAGCCAGCAGGGCGTATACGGAGCCTGCGACCCCGTGACATATTCCGACGCCCTTTCTAAGGAGACCGTAACGATAGACAACGCTAGCTCCTTTACGAATTGTGGAGTTA
This sequence comes from Termitomyces sp. K1Aa, assembly GCA_018221735.1. NCBI lineage: Eukaryota > Fungi > Basidiomycota > Agaricomycetes > Agaricales > Lyophyllaceae > Termitomyces > Termitomyces sp. K1Aa. The sequence goes on from JABAJX010009999.1 coordinate 23,296, forward strand.
ACTTTTTCACGTAATGTTTGATCAAGGATAATACCGCTACGTTCCATCGAAGCTTTTGATAACAGAATGAGGATTCCAGTCGCTCCATGACACCATCTAAGCAGAAATTTGACGGAGACCACCGAGGCAACACGGAGGAAACTCACTGAACTAAGTCATTCTTGTGTTCGTCATCTACAACACTAGCCAAGTCAGGCGCCTTGGAAGGCCAGTTACCTGTTGGATCTTGAAGATCCACAAGCCATTCAAGGGTTTTCACAATTTCTGCGGCATAGGGCTCGACAACACCGAAGGGGCAGCTCCACAGCACAGATAGAATGCCCGCTGCCCTCAATTGAATTCTCCGTCTTTGAAAGTAAGTGGGAAGTAGAAGAGCGTACCTACACCATGCGCAGCTCCAAGGTACCTTTTTCCGTGCCAGGCCCACATCAATGGTGGTACAGGTATGTCGAGAATCGCTTTGAACTGTCCAATGTACTCTGCAGCTCCTTCCCTTCCTATATCAATAATCGACCCAAGTACGGCACGTAGAACCTCATCTCCAGTGAGCTCGCTGAGTCCCATCAAAAGAGATTCCGAATCAGCAGATGTAGAATTTTGAGCCTGAACTTTGGAGAGGCCACTACGAACAAGCAGAAGCGCATAGAGAAGCCCTGCACGACCATACAGCAGTTCACATACGTCATCCTTATAGTTTTTTACACTCTCAACGGCTGCTTTAATGATCTGGACACAAAATTCATACCCCTTGAAGAAAGGGGATTGATCTACGGCCTCTCCTGATTCGAGAAGACGGAGGAGCACAAGAGCGGCGACACCGATATCTGTTTCCAGAAACGAAACATGCGAGGGTGAAACTTGTTTGACACCCTTTGAAATTGCATGGTTCATGCAGGCCAGAAGGCCTTGGTCCCCTGTAGAGACAAGGGTTGAGGGAGTGATGTCCGTGCGCACGACCTGATAGTCAAGGAACTTTGAAAGGCGATAATTCAGCAGCACAATGCCTGTCGGCCGAGTCACATTGTCTGGCTCTCATATAGATGACTGAAATAGTAGGTCATTTACCTGCAAGGCCTGTGTAGACGGCTCTATTGGGATTCTGGTAGCCGTGCTGAAATATACCTTGGACGGTGGTCGAGAGTGCAGAAGAGACGCTGTTTATCGCATTTTGTAATTGATCATTGTTATCTAGGCTCGGAGGGTTCTTGGAGTGCTTGATATAGCGTGAAGTCATCGTTCAATGATATCGTAGGTGTATAGGAACGCATTGGTAACTTTAATTTTAAAAAGTGGAGATATCGGAAACATCCGAGGATTGTTAAATAGCTTTATGTAATTCAAGCTTCAGTCTACTTCAACTGTAATCTGACTACGCCACGAAGTACGAAGTATAAAGACACTGAGATATGAAGTTTAAGAATGCACAAGATAAGGACGAGAACAAGGGTTCGTTATCTGATTGTAGTACATAAGAAAAAAGTAATTGTGGAGAATTTTGCTTATCAGATGTTCGAAGGTTAAGAAAAATGAAGCAGTCTCAGAGTTCAAAGATCGTAGCGCCATTCACTATGCGAAAAACCGGCTTGGTCGAATGTTCCATTCGTTTGTCTTGTATATCCCAAGGTGAGTGTAAAGGTCCGGCTTGAAGCCAATCTTCCACCGTACCCCAACTCTTCTCAACGCTTCTCTGACCCTGCAGACTTCAGCTCCATCACTATAATCATCCACGTACACGCACACGACATGGGGCTCTCCTGGACGCGCAGGCGACACCTTTGCACGTGCTCCGACTCCTGCAGGTGCGTTTGCAATCACCGCCGTCACGATGCGCGACCACAACTCGTCGACCTTGTGCGGCTCTGCGTAGATCAGCCACTTCCCGGACAATACGCCATGTGCTAGAGCAAGGGCGTCCAGAGAATCGACGGTCACTATCGGATTTCCTATAGCGCACTCCTGTACGACTGACTGCTCGGCGCTCAAGGCTGTTGCTCTCTGCTTTAGAAATTCCCAATCTCTTTCTAGACCAACTAAGTCCTGGGTTTTCTCCGGATTGGATTGAGGTCCGCGTTCGACTGCAATCCAGGCTGCGTATGTGCCAGGGGTACGAGAGGGTGGCCATCGGGCTAGATATGTTGCAACTTCTCCAGGTTTTGGATGTTCATCCCAAACAGCGACTATGAGTGAGGAAGAACCGTCGTAGACAATTTCGGTTTGGATTGGAGCGGCTATGAGAGCAGAAGGCTGAGGAGAGGATGAGGAGATATCTTCCATATCGTAGTCATCATCCATCATGGTGAGTTATTTTCAAGCTATTTTATAAAAAGTTGAGAGCACTTGGTGTATGTGAATCACAAAGAAAAAATGGTGTAAGCAATTACCTGCAGTCACTTATCGCTTTTTTGGGAGCCTACAGCTTTGATACCGCGGACTTAGCGCTTGAGCTTGAATCTTGATCACGATCTTGTACTCGGAAGTCACGAGTGCATACCACGTCTTTACAACAACGCGTCCATCCCTCGTGCGACAGCATGAAAGAATCCTAATATTCTACTACTTAGTATAGCGGCTAGAGGACAGCACCACGACGGCGAACTTGAAGTGACATCCGATACTAGTATCAATTGCCATTATTCACCTCTACCTAAATACAAAGCATCCCGTTCACTGGCACGTCCTAGCTCTTTGTAGCAGACGCTATAGGTAGGTCCTGTTGTTGGTCCGGATCCTAATGTGTCTGTTGTTCAGTTAATCCATACAGATCCGTTGGATCCTATACTGGGCATGGGATGACCGGTGTCTTCAGTTGGCGAGTACTTATTATATTTTTACAGCCATCAAGCTAACTGCCTCTATTAATCACCGTACTTATACTTATTAATGTACTGTGGAAGTGTTAGCCTCTTGTCGGATGACCACACAAATTTATCACTGATCAGGAAATGATGTCGACGGTCCGAGTCGTAGTACACGTCCAGCCACCGTGAGTCAAGCTCAACCCTATATGATATCCAAGGCTTTCCTCCCTAACCGAGGTCCGAAGTTATCAGGTACAACAGTGTTACCAATCTTAGTGACTCCTATGGGGCACAAACCACAAAAGCCACACATTGACCAGGAATACGTATTGCGTAGGTGCCACGACACAACCCACTTGCAAGTTCATTTTACGCTTCGCTTCAATCCTCTGTTACCTTTTGGGTAACATTCAACAACAGCTCTCTTTTTCTTACAACAATAAGTACTAGATAAGTGTCGACGACAGTCGACAGCACCCTTGCTTGGAATCAAAACAGGCCAGCCTCAGTT
>JABAJX010010000.1:0-14489 GCA_018221735.1 Termitomyces sp. K1Aa
AAAACTTTCTTGGTGTGTGACTTCGCCAGAGTTTATCTTTATTCCCCGTTGCTAAAAGTGTCCATTCTCTAGGCAATGGTTTCAGCCGAGCGTAGTCCCCAACACATCCCTTCCAATATCCCACTCCGCACCTCATATGCTGACACCTATTTTGACGTGGACTCCGACGAGCCCGTTCACTCATCTTCCTTTTCGTCCGTGGTTCACTAGTCGGTTTCTCTAGTTCGCGAGACTCGGGAGTTGTGTGCCGAAGTTCGAGGGATCCAAAATCAGCAGGCGCACCTACTAGCCAATCAGAAGAAAATCCTGAAGTTTCTCTCGATTCTCAATACTCGAATTGACTCCATCCAGCAAATCTCCCTCTTACAGAACCAAAAGATCCGACTTCACTCTCGAATCAATGACTTGGAGGTACAACTCGGCAGCCTTCGTGTAGCCACCCTCCATGCCACAGATCCCGAGCGGGTGGTGAAACTCAATGCTGGCATCGATAAGTGGACTTGTGACATCATGAGCAAGAGGAACGAGCTATCCACCTTAGATAACAGGATCACGTCCTTCATGGCCTCCGGAGCTCTTTCGTCAACTGTGTAAAAGCCCACCAACACGGAAATGGTGCGTTTTGATCCTCCCCGATTCTTTCTGCTCATTCTTCGTCTGTGGTCAACTTGGTTAGATTAGAGTGAGAAGTTACTGTATTTTTATTTGAATCCAGTTTTAAAGAATTTTCTCCTACATTTCCTTTTGACACTTTGATGCCTCAGTACCACTCGCTGGAGTCTTTTCCTTCGAAATTACCTTTCGCTTCACCTCGGGGCCACGTCACGTTCATCTCCCAAGAGTCTGTTCTTGTGACATCCTGACTCCTACTGTCGTCAAAGCCTGAAGGGCTGATTGAGAGGTGCAGCTTTCTCTTTTCGTCGGACAGTCAATGCCGTTTTATACCGCGAGGTGTCCCCTCACTCCAATTTTCAGAGTTTTTTGATCGTCCAGTCAATTCTTCGTGACTTTCACTTCTTGCGAGGGTGACTTCTGTGGTGAAGGCGGATCAAATTTCGATCCCTCTCCCTGTCAGGTGACAAGGTCTTTCCTCATATCTGTCTTCCGCCCCCTTGATTGTTGCGTCATCTTCAAAGCGTTATTGTATCGTTTATTTCTCGGATTTCGTTTTCCCAAATCGTATCCTCGTTTCTTGTTACTCACATATGCCCTACACAGATTGACGCTTCATTCCTTTGAAGTCGAGGGGTTTAACTATCTTGAGTGTTGTCACAACATCCCGTGGGAGGAGACGTCTCTAACATAACATACTTGGTGTGCGACCATACACATGTCGTGCCCCGGTTGTTACGTGGACATAGCTACCTTCTACATAGCACAAGTTCACAAAGGCTGCGTATGCGGTCAGTTACATGTAGCACCTGTCGAGTACACATGCAGAGCTATACCATCAATATCTTGTTGATTTGATTTTGATTTGAGAACTGCTTAGATCATAGATGTATACGGAGTGACGGGGACAATAACCAGATTCGTACGAACAACCTTGGAGAAGTATGAAATAATTAGCTTGCGACTCGTGAGTCATCGAACAACAGCCAATGGCCATTTTAGTTCTAACTAGAGAATAGAGGGATGGATGTATAGGGCTTGCTAGAATGCTAGAGGTAAATTCCGATGAGCCAGCTATATTACTGGAGCGCGTCAGGCGTGGAAGCCGGCATGAAAATTGTCGTTCCATCATCGATCCTCGTCTTGTTCGGCAGGAAGATGAATCTCAGCGTTGGAAAACCTGCAATTTTTGTAGATGACCGTGATGAAACGATTCGCTGCATGACAGATGAAGGTTTCTGTCCTTCCGAGATCTATTGATATCCAACGCTTAGTCAAAAGTTAATGTGAGGATATTAACTACATACGCAGCGGTCAGGCGCAGCTCATGAACAAACAGGTCTTGCATGCGAGTTGCGATGATACAAATCCCGCAACAGACCTGAGCTCGTCTATTTCTAGAGATTTCCTAGAGTCGAAGTCAACTCTTGAACGTCAACATTGAGACTCTCAGAGTATGATTCGACTGTCTTCGTTAGACGTAGATTCATCTAATGAAACACAAATCAACCGGTCAAAATTCTAGGATACCTCTCGGAGACGGATGTACCCACATCGTATAAGGGCGTCGTTTGGTTGTCTAAGATCGCACGAAGCTGGTCATTGTGAAATTTGGCAGCGCCCTTTGTTTTCTTCTTAGCAGCGTGCTTCGCTGCTATATGCTGTTTAGATGTCCTTCCACCAGATTTGACGCGTTTGGGGTTGGCCATGGAGCAATGTAGGCCCTAGGGGAAAAGATATTTTTTGCTTACGTAACTTATTATCTGCAAACTTGGAACCACCAGTTCCCAGGTTCAACTCTTTTTCTAGCACCAATATTTCACCTTTTTCTTTTGAGGTTATTGACAGGGATACTGGACAAGACATAGTCGTGAAACTGAGTACAGAACGATGTCCGACGCTCCGACCTTGAGTGTTACCCTCCTTGGCGCTGGGCAAGAAGTCGGTCGTTCATGTTGTGTACTGCAATACCGTGGAAGGACAATCGTTTGTGACACCGGTGTCCATCCAGCATATAGTGGCATGGCTTCTCTACCATTTATCGATGAATTGGATTGGAGTACAGTGGACGCTATTCTTATAACACAGTGCGTTCCCTTGACCCTAAGATCAGTGTATTCGACATGTAACATATATTTCCAGTTTCCATTTAGACCACGCCGCAGCTCTGACATACATTACTGAGAAAGTGAGCGCGACTTAGTTCCAGTCGTTCGATGACCCACTCATATCGGCATCAAGACTAATTTCAGAGACGGCAAGGGCAAAGTCTATATGACTCACCCAACGAAAGCTGTTCATAAATTCATGATGCAGGACTATGTCAGAATGGGGTATGCTTCTTTCTTCTTCCAGTGGACCCTACTAGGCTCAGCTTCCGCGATCTCAGATCATCCTCCTCGGACGCCCTCTTCACGCCACTGGACATGACGATGTCTTTGGCATCTATCATCCCAGTATCGGCACATCAACTTATTACTGTCTGTCCCGGAGTCTCCTTCACTCCATATCACGCCGGCCACGTCCTCGGAGCATGTATGTATCTCATTGATATTGCTGGCCTCAGAATCCTATACACCGGCGACTACTCGCGCGAGGAGGATCGCCATCTAGTGAAAGCTGAATTGCCGCCCATACGCCCTGATGTCCTCATTGTGGAAAGCACATATGGTGTACAAAGTCTGGAAGGCAGGGAAGAGAAGGAGCAACGCTTCACAAGCCTCGTGCACGCAGTCATCAAGCGAGGAGGTCATGTACTCCTGCCCACGTTTGCTTTGGGACGTGCACAAGAGCTCCTTCTCGTCCTTGACGAATATTGGAAGGCCCATCCTGATCTCCATAATGTTCCGATCTACTATGCTTCCAGCTTGGCTCGTAAATGTATGGCCGTATATCAAACATACATCCATACTATGAATTCCAACATCCGAACGCGGTTTGCAAAGCGTGACAATCCTTTTGTCTTCAAGTGAGTTACTGGTTGGATTTGTCTTCTTGCATTAAGAGAAGCGTTCTCAGGTATATCTCGCACGTACCTCAAACACGTGGGTGGGAGAAGAAGATTGCTGAAGGTCCCCCATGTGTTGTCCTTGCGAGCCCTGGCTTCATGCAGGTTGGACCAAGTCGAGAATTATTCGAGTATTGGGCTCCTGATTCTCGCAACGGCTTGATAATCACTGGTTACTCAATCGAAGGAACACTGGCGAGGGTGAGTGATATCTTGTCCTTTGGATCACTCTATATACGTACGTACACTGCTCCTGTATATGCTGTGATCAATGTACAATGTTTCCCTCTCAACATTGGTCACCCTTTTCAGAACTCTTCGATTTTCTGCTTTCTCACCATCCTCCCGAAACGATTTCTGGTGTGAACACGATGAAGCTCACATCCCATTCTCGTCTAGGATATCATGAATGAACCCGAAGACTTTGTCGGTCTGAAAGGCAATACAATTCCTCGGAAGATATCCGTCGATTATATCTCGTTCAGCGCGCACGTTGATTATTCCCAGAACTCTGAATTCATCGAGGCTGTCAAAGCACAGCATGTCGTAAGTTTCCTGTTCTTCTTCACTAGCTCTCTCTTATGACCATTACAGGTGCTCGTACATGGCGAACAAAATGCAATGGCTCGTCTTCGCGGCGCGATGACATCGCGATTTAAGGAGCGTGATGAGGACGTAAAAATACATACACCGCGTAATCTGGAGACTTTGAATCTCTCGTTCCGTGGTGAGAGGGTAGCCAAGGTGAGTTTTTCCGGTTTCCATTTGGGTCCGGTCGCCTGTAATAATGTCCGCTATATGACAGGCAATCGGAACACTTGCGGACAAGTCACCACAAGCAAACGATATTTTATCTGGTTTGCTGGTAGCCAAGGACTATTCATACACCCTCCTTGATCCTCGTGATCTCAGGGACTTTGCGGGTTTGTCATCATGCACTATGACGCAACGTCAGAAAATTGTTCTAGGGGTGCGGTGGGATCTTGTCCGATGGCATCTAGAAGGCATGTTTGGGAGTGTTGATGAGGGGTTGGATAAGGATGGTGTTCCAACTATGCGGGTGAGTAATGAGTGATCGAACGCGTTCGTTTTCTTTGTCTGAGACTTCATATGGCAGGTGATGAGCGCTGTGGATGTCAAGCAGACCCATGATCACGAATTAACCTTAGAATGGGAGTCAAGCGCCAGCAACGATATGATCGCAGACTCGACATTGGCTCTTATTACAGGGATTGACAAAAGCCCCGCATCCGTCAAATGTCTGTTAACATTTTGTTCCAATCTGTTTAAAGTATTCTATCCTGATGGCCTAATGCACTTAGTGACGACCCAACCGCATTCCCACTCCCACTCCCACTCCCACGTGCATCCGCATGCTGATGTCGAGGACGCTTCGCCTTTCATTCGTATACAACGCCTTATCATGTTCCTAGAGGCACATTTTGGGAAGGTCGAACTCCACATGCCAGATGCTACTGAAGAAGCCGATCAAGAACAAGGCGAGGAGAGTCACGACCCGTGGTTGATTGTTCGGCTTGATGAAGCAGATGCCCAAATCAACCTTCTAACATTGGTATGTGCATACATCGACTTTATATATTTATAATTCTTCGCAACGATATATTGCTCTCAGACACTGATGATCTTTTTCTTTCTGCTGTTATATAGGAGGTTACTAGTGCAAACGAAACGTTGAGAAAAAGGGTGGAGGCTGTTCTTGATATGGCCGTTACTACCGTCAGTTCCCTGGCTGAATCTTTTACCCCAGGTGTACTTGTGGTGGAAGTACCCGAGAAGGGCAAATTACCCATGAATGAGGGTACTAAAGAGGACGAGTCTGTCAAGCCAAAGGCGGAAGAAATTGATAAAGGTGATGATGATAGTGATGAGTCGGACGATGGTGGACTTCTGCAGGTCCATGATTGAACATTCGTCGTTTGGTAGGTAGTTGATATAGTGTACAATATAGTCCTATCGTCCTTTACGAATAAATTAGACAGATAGTCCGCCCGTGGAGAGTGCGACTAAAGGCCTCTGAGTTCACTATCCTGGCTCTGGGAGACAACTCGGGATGGGAGTTGGAAAATGAGAGATTACTTGTCGTCCGTAATGCAAAGTAAAAATTCATTCTATTCCCCAGAACGAGGGCCAATTCTGCATATCCAAGGAGAAACTAGTCAGGAACAAGGGAAACGCGGGGCATAGAAGTGAATAGCAACCTACCCCCATTGTGCTGAGGCAGCGTTATTCTGTGGTCTCCATTTCCATTTATCCGCGTATAGGATACGTTTCCGCTCCTTCCATGTCAGCGTTGCTATGGATCCCATGATGATTGATTCTACCAGCGCACAAACGCACGGGACAATCATACTCCATCTTCCTCGTGGCGCAGACGTGTGCAATTGCCCCTTGCCAAGTGCCAACGTTGTAATCGCAATGGTCGCAGCACACCCTGCTACCCAAAGGCATGTTAGGGCGCAAGAGATGGATAGAATAGGGAGTGAAAAGAGACGGAGGGGTACAACCATTTCCGAATTCGAGATAAAAATGATCACAGCGTGGTAAACGACAGTGGATATAAAGAGTGCAGGTAGTATCCACATGACTGGGGAAACACTAATAATGAGCGTTGAGAGGATTAGAGTCAGCGTGGATGTACAGGCAGAGACACAGATAAGGGGAAGGAGAGGGTAAGGGAGGGAATCCATGGACGGAGAATGAGAGACTCGGGGAAGTTTATATACGATCTATATGTGACGGTTGGTTCTTTATGCAACGAGCGTACACCGCCATGAGATGCAACAGTTGTCGTACATGACTGTTCATCACATCCATTTTGCGGTCGTGGCGAAAGGGCGATATATCATTTGTTCTATCAAATTGATCTGGAAGTTTCTGAGGATAAGTAGGGCTGTATGGCAACATCTGATTGTCCTAGATATCGTGACACTGCAAATTTGCTTGACATTTGGGGAACATCCGATTGCCAGTGCCTAGAATGAAGTAGAAAAGGACGAACTTGGAGGGCGGCCGAAGGCGGGAAGCATCACAACAGCATCAGGAGCAAGAGGGAATATGAAGAAGTCACGTAAATTTACATTCAAGGTTCGAATGCAACGTTGGGCTGGTAACAGACGTTTGTCGAACATCTGTCCATCGGTCCATCATCTTCAATTCTTTTGTATAGATGCATCGTTGTTGAGCTTGCCAACATGGACTCTTGGGAAGTTAAATGGGTGGTTTCTATCAAGTTTGTGATTGAAATGTCATTCAACGCGTGAAAGACCTGTGCGGACGAACGGGACTCCTCCGAAGATTTGTCCTCCAACTTGGCGATCTCGATGTTATGAGCTCGTCCTTGTTGCGTCCTTGTTTGGAATTTTGTCTCGGTCGAGCTTAAGATGGCCTATAATGACATTGCACTGCGCATCTTGTTGACTTGAATGGCTGCCCTGGAAGCATCGACATACCGAGCCTCCCCGACATCCGAAGAAATATTGATCTAGGTGTGGTGACTGCCCGTCTGTGTCACTGACAAGGAGTTCAAGTGTGGTGAGGACTAGAGTAAGACTCGTGTGATAAAGAACGCCAAGCAACCAACGCTCATCTTGAAGTGTTCAGCTGGGTCATGTGCATTTTTCAGACCGATCGCACAAGATTGTAGAGTCCTTTGAAGAACAGGTAGACTGCAGAATCTTAATAATCAGCGGCAGACGCCGATTGAAATGGTGTCACGAACGCGTGATCGTATTGTGACGAGCGTGTTTTCTTCCAAACGCGTCGTCGTTGGGCATTGTCTTCTCTTATTTCGACCATGACCGACCTCATCACAAGCCCAGCTCATGAGTCTGGACTCACTTGCATGACGTTTTCCAGGGATGGAATGTAAGTCTGATAGACCCCATTCGCACAGAATCCACTCAGTCGATACAGGCATGCTTATACGGGAGGCCAAGACTGTATCGTCCGAATATGGAAAATGAGCGAGGGTATTGAGCAGGAACCTATGGTTGCCTCTGAGGCCGACCAGGCGATCACAGCAGTGGCAGCTTCGGTACGTTGTTGTTTCTTCGAGACATATGATATTGCCCATTGTATTGCCCAGGACAATGGTTGGCTTTCCGGGAGTGAGGACTCGATAGCTCGACAGTACATTAAGAACAAGCCGGAAATCACTGGGCATGTGTGGGATGCCACAGGCGTTGCAATTCGGTCATTAGCAGTTGATTCTGAGGGCAAGAGAGTGGCCATCGCTTCGGAGTCGGTATCTTTTATTTTCTTAGTCTCCATAGAACTTACGGCGTTTTAGGAACTTTGATGTTAAAGTAGTAGATTTGGAAGATATCAAAATATCGCAACAGCTGAAAGGGCATGTCGGGAGTGTGCGAAAAGTGACATGGCATCCAAGCTCTCCCTTGTTGGTACGTTTCAATACAATCAACCAAAAGTATTTCTTCTGATTTAATTGCAAGACATCCTCGGGTGCAGATGGAAAGATAATCGTATGGAATGTGTCTAATGAGGGGCCCCGGATTGAAACGACAATTGAGGGTCTAATCCCTGCTATCGGAGATGCTATGTTTGTACTTCCTTTCTTACTCCGTTTTCGATACCCAGCTACCTTGACAGGTCACCAGACTATGCTCATGACTGTTCAGCAGTTTGGCACACATCGGGCCAGCATTTCTATGCGGCCTCTAGAACTCATGGTTCGTAATTCAAAATCGCTCATAAATTCCCATAGGTTTGAAAGAGAGTATTTCAGAAATTGTAATGGTCTCTCGGTCGGACTGGTCTAGGTCCACCTCATTCTCCGATAAGGACCTTTCTGGGCCCATCACAGCCTTGGCTGTATCCACAAACGGCGAATATTTTGCATGTGCATCCAGTTCCAAGGTCCATGTATGGTCAATACAATCACGACGGCTGATCGCTAGGTATGTTGCCTCGTCATACGACCTGACATAGAATGATAGTGAATTGCTACAGCCATCCTGCGACACCTGGTGCCACTATCACTCATCTAGCATTTTCACCCAAAGACAACCTGCTTGCATGGACGGATTCAGAAGGGGGCTTTAGTCGCTGGCATAAACCAATACCAGAGACATACCCAGACCCTGTCAGACGGTCAATTGCAACCACTGCTGCAGCGACGACTACAGCCCGACCCAAAAGCAATCTCTTTGACGACATTGCGGAAGCCGCGAGCTCTAGCACTCGTCTGCAAGATGTTGGTGATGCTGATCCCGAACCTGGCTATGGCGATGTTGATGATGACTGGATTATTGACGACATAGGAGGCGGTCTACGGGACGATCCAGAATCAGCGAGGAAGACCGATGGTCTGGTGAAAGAGATGGGTAATTATGTATCGTCATTTAACCGAAATAGACTTCATGCAACATGAAATATTATAGTGAGCATCACGAAAGCCCAACCACCCTTCCAGCCAGGATCTACCCCGATGGAGAACAGGAAGAGATACCTCGGTGCGCATGCCCTATCCTTCCAGCCTCCCCTACCGTTGGGTTAATTAAATCATGTTAGCGTATAACTTGTTGGGTGTTATAGAGGTTACAGACCAAGATACACATCATATTATCAGCGTCGAGTTCTTCGACCGCTCTGCGCGGAAATCATACCATTTCAACGATAACTTCAAGTATGACCTCGGATATCTTGGTGAGACTGCGGATAACCTCAAGACTTGCTCTTGTGCTTATGCTCAACTTTTTCTCGAAGGTGAACGCGGTGCCGTCTTTGCGTGCCCACCAGAAAACGACCATCCCGCCCAAGTATTGTACAAACCTTACGGGACATGGACTAACCAGGGTGAATGGACGTATGTCCTCAAACGTTCAGGCATGTCTGTGTTAGGTGTTACGGCGGGCGGTACGCGTCCCACCAGCAGTTTACGCCATTCGAAGGACCCAGATTTGCAAGGATGGGGGAATGTTGTGATTGCTACTTCCGAGGGTGACTTGACGTTTCTGAGTGGGACGGGAAGAGAGCGGAGGATTTTGGGACTTGGCGGAGACTTTGTGTCCATGGTTGCTGGTCCTGAGTGGGTGTTTGTAGTGCATCGGGCTGGGGCGACGACGATTGATGGTATGATACTACATCTTCACGAGGGTAAACGGAACTGACAGTTGAACTTCAGGTTCGCAGAACCTCTCGTATTCGATCATCAATTTTGAAGATTTCAGTGTGAAGCAACGGGACGCGCTTCCCCTCCCCAAAGGACATACTTTGAAATGGATAGGGTTAACTGAACAAGGGGTTCGCTTTCTAGCGCTTCGACTCGTGATGACCGTCACTGAATCACTATTCTAGGGCCCTGTCATGTATGATAGTGCAGGCTATGTACATATCCTCACGAAATTCCGGATACCACACCATGCTTCTTGGGCGAGAGTTATGGATACAAATCTTCTTGAACGGCGTCAAGGCAAAGATGAATCATACTGGCCCGTTGGCGTTACTGAGAGCAATCTCATGTGTCTCATCCTCAAGGTATGTAGCCAAAATATCAGAAGATCTTGGCTGATGATGCGGACCACAGGGAAGGCAAGAGCATCCCGGTTTCCCGCGTCCCTTAATACAAGAGCTTCCAATACGTATACCTTTCCGGCTCAATGAACCCAAGGAGGAATTGTAAGCCCACCTCTCTGTGCCGACTGATCCACACAATTTAATAGTGCTATAGCATTGAACGCGAATTGCTACTTGTCCAAATAACTTTAGACTCTCTCGATGAGGAACTTACGACTGACGAGATCCTCAAGCGGGAGCATGCGATCGATAAGGAATTCATCATTTTGATTCAAGCGGCCTGCAAAGCCGACAACGTTCCTCGCGCCATTGAACTCGCCAAGCTCCTCCACAATATCTCGTCATTCGACTCAGCAATCAAAATAGCTGACTTCTATCATCTCGTCGGTTTACGAGAAAAGATTGTGATTCTTAAAGCCGATCGGGAGGAGAATGAAGATAGACTCGTTCAAGCACGGAATAAACGTAGACGGTGGTTGAAGCCTGATCCCCCCCTTCGCGAAATTCAAGCTACCCCGAATGACTATGGTGCAAATTCAAGGATGGATTTGCTAGGGGATGTTCGGCCGCCACCTGTGATTGAGCGTCCGAGACTAGCGAGGGTGACAACACCTGTGGTTGAGACAACGCGGTACAGCTCTGTTGCCCCGTCATCGAGCTTGGCTATAGACGGCCCTTCTTTCACGGATGATGTAGACTTGTCTCCTTCGGTCTCATCCGTTGATGGTAAACGGAAGAGAACTGAGATAGAGGACCTCGAATCTAACTTCCCAACACCTCCGCCTAAGCAAAGTAAGCCCAGTCTGTGCCTCAGCATTGTAGATAGCTTGTTAACGATATTATCATTGCAGAGGCAAACCCATTTGCGCGTAAACCTGGTCAAGAAATCCGTAATCCATTCGCGAGGAAGGCAGATGTGAACGGGAAGACAATACAAAAGAGCGAGAGCTTCTTTGAAAAGGTCGGTACCGCTGAGTCAAGAGACACAAGAAAGTCAAGATTTAAGTTGGGTGGAGACCCAGCCTGCGGAGGAGTCCCTATTACTGGAGGTATGTATGATTTTGACAATTTGGGAATATTTCTGATGAGTTTTTATAGGAGACTCAGCTTGTCGATGAGTGAAGACAAGAAGCTTGTCTTGTATGGTTCAATTTTTCAAAATGGTTATCCATTTTATCATGAGCTGTATTTTTCTCCAATCTTTATCGGATAGCTCCAACATTCTTTACGTAGGCTCTCGATCATATGTATATTCATTATGTAGTATATCCAGTGTCTTCCAGTGTCTATGACCTCAACGAATACGCATGGAGGATATCAAGAAAATAATCACAGTCGACGTCGTGAGTTACGCCACGTGTGCCCCAAATCTGAAGTTTGGTCAGCTTTGGTCAACCCTGCTCTCCACACCTCCACCCACCCTCGAACGTTTCTCTCACTAGCGTGTCTATCTCGCCTAGGGCTGATTCCTCGCCTGGTCGCGTTGGCCGTCAGCAGAAACGAGTATGTTTAAGGATGGCTTTGGTATGCCAAGTAAAAAGGTGGCTTCAGCTAGTCAGGACGACGCGCGTCAAATTGGCTCGGGATACTCTGCAGATTTTGTCTCTCAGCTCACTCACTCGTCTCAGTCGCTTCCTATGGGAGATCTGCCAGATAAGCTTTTTGTCAAAGAACCCGCCTCCCACCTGGCCAAAGATGTCCTGAGGTCCAACTTGCCAAGAACGCCCTCTGAAGATGCAGGACATCACCGCGAGGGAGATCGACGACCATCGTCCGTCATAGCGTCAACGAATGAAGCGGGAGCTGGCTCAGGATTCGGAGACGCCCAGCATTCTGAAGACTTGAAGCGAAATCCCCCTGTTCGGGTCGGGCTAGGGTCATTATGCCAGCAATCCCTTGAACGTCTTCGCACCGAGGAGGAAGAGTTTAGACAATGGCTGCGCCATACTTCTGCGCGACACCAACACGACATGTCAGTTTTGGATCGTTCTGTGGTGGCCGAGGGGAGTTCTAGGCAACTTGGTGCTAATGTCGACATGTCTTCTGAGAACCTTCGTGATTTCCGCTTCTCGTTCGCGGGCTCAAAGAAGCTTCTTGGGACCTTTCAAGTTTCGAACGGACCCGCTTTGCTTCTCGTCATGCAGGTTGTACTTGTTTTCTGGCTAGTTTCGTGGTTCAGAAATCGTTCGCGTCGCCTTCGTAACCAGGCAATGTCACCAGGCTCGTGAAGACGTTCCGAAATCGCGACTTGCTTAGGAGAGCACTTCTTCGAATGTATCTTCAGATCAACTTGGCATCTTTCGAACTTCTAGCCCTGTATCTCCCCTATTACATTGTTTCCTAACCACACTATTCTATTTCACCATGCATTTATTACAACATCCAAGTAATGCATGAGCCAAATTCAAACCGAACCGAACATAAGTTCACAGTATCTATAGTTGTGAGATACTTATTTCCTCCTATTTCTGCTCGGAAGACCTTCGCTCATTGAGAGCTCCTGAAACCAAGATCAGTCAACCGCAAGACCGGAAGCAGAAAAGAAACCAGACGTACGGTAGGTCTGAATGGCCACTCCTCAAAAGCCTTCAAGAGTATAGACCAATCACGCGCATCCATATCTCTTATCCTCTTCGACACGTCTAGTCGCTTCGATGGAGGCAATTTGGGATTAGTCACCGCTGGCATGAGAATTTGTGCATTGGGGGCGAGGAGGCTAAACGTAACGCCAATCAACACTCGAATCCACACTATAGACCAACAAACCCGACTTGATAGCTTTATCCAGCGCTGTTGATTTCTTGACATACAGTCGACGGAGACAATAGTCCCATGCGTCCATCTGGCCTTTTGCAACAAGCTGTTTTTCCAAGGGTAAAACAGTCATGGTACGGAAAGGACGACCGACGGAGCGGCTGTCTTTCTTGGAATCCAGGGGTATGCCTTTCGCTACAGGGTGGAAATGTAAGTCGTATGGTTGGGTCTCTGAGAAATCAAGTGTGGGGGTACAGCTGGCGGTTGCCTCGGCGACTATGGAGAGCTTGCATCTTGTCGTGTAATCTTTTACTGTCGCAACGACACGCTGCAGTTCCCTGTATGAGCTGGGAAGTGACCTTAGAAGAGAACAGAACACACTTTGTAGAGGTAGTCGCTTAGAATGAAGCTGAGAGGAACACGACCGTAAGCAAAGAGCCAGTTTTCCTCAGGCATGGATCGTAAGTATTGAGAGAAAAGCTGTTCGCTGTGCACTGTCGAAGGTAGATGGGAGATGAACTGGAGTTGTGGGTGGACTGTTTGGGGTTCAGTGAGAGCACCTTGTATCTAGAGGTGTAACGGACTCGCCTCCTTGATCCCATGCGAGTTTCTCCACGTTCAACATACCCGCGTCCGTAATATGTGAAAATGCATCCCATAAAAATGGATTCATTTCTACAATCTCGATACGCGAGTCCACCTCTTTTAACGGCTGGAGATGGAGAACAAAACAACCGTCAAGGCACCAAACGCATTGAAACTTCTGATGCATACCCTTAGCCACTCAAGGTAGGGCTCCCAGTTCTCAATTACAATAAGCTTCTGTAATCTGTCCTTCGGCAAATTGAGCAACGCGCGAGTTAGCTGCCCCGGTCCTTCGTCAAGTCAGCTCGAGTATTTGTAGGAGTCGATAGTTAACATCTACTGACCAGGATACGCTTCAATAATCACTTTATCCTTCGAACCCTCAGGTACAAATGCCTCAGCAATCTTCGCTGCTGTTGCAGGGTTTCGCACTGAGACGCGATGAGCGAGTGATCCAGCTTTGGGAATCTTTCCCCATATTGCTGTGTCTTCTGGCAGGTAGAAGCTGGGTTTCGGAGTTGAATAACACCGGATCGAGAAGCACGATTGTCTATGAAAGAGAGTATAGTGCCATTTTGTGGTCAGGCTGGGGATACGACGCATGGGAAAGGCCATGGACGTTGGATTCGGACCAAATGGGATTTGACAGTGACACCATCAATTTTGCAAAATTGACACAGCCACCTGTTGATCAAAGTTTGCAGACCTTACATTTAACCTCCATTCTCATCCTCCTACTACATAGAGCAACGCCTAGACTTCAAAAACTGTAATGCTTCATTTCTTCTTCTGCTACATTAGCGTTATCTCGCGGAAAGGATACAATCTGGCAGAAATCTGATGCTGACAACAAACTGTTCGACAGGCCTACTATTCCCTGACCGGGCGGAGCCTTCGTTTCTTAGCCATTACAGTTCTGCGCTCAGTGGTTCTCAATGCTCATCGATCATCGCTGGTATAAACTATGGCTTGATTG
>JABAJX010010000.1:14698-26342 GCA_018221735.1 Termitomyces sp. K1Aa
CTACCATCTCATTCTCCTTTCCTTGAACAAATAACAACCATTCTGACGCTATCTAAACTGAATCCATCTTGTCCTCATAATAGGCTCATCACCAAACCTCACGCACGATACGTTTAAGGAGGGAACTTAGTCCGATTTGGTTTACTAGTTGTCAAAGAGTCCTAAACTGCCGATAGATAAGCCATTCGCTACTGTACGATGCTACTACTTCCACCATTGTTTACTCCTCAACTTGCAGCACGCATCAAAAGATTCTCGTTTCCTGTTGTAAATCAACAACATCACCATGATCCAAGTGATTATAATCAGGAGGTGGTAGTCCGCCATATAACTCATCTTCAAGTGACCGTTTCTGCGCTTCTAGTTCAACGATGCGCTGTTGTAAAGCTTTCGTGTTTTCTTGTTCTGCATGAGCATCCTGATTGCTGACATCTGATCGAGATGGGTGGAAGTGAGCACTTGCGATCAGCTGGACACTCTCCATTTCAGGCTGATGGGGTTGGTGTTGAATTTCTTCTTCACTGTCGCCTGATGACCGGACACGTCGGTCTACATGGAATATTTATGTCAATAACAGAGTCTTGACGGACAAGTGATAGTAACTGACTCCTATGCAAAGGTTGGATATATTCTTCATCAGGAGGAGGAACAGATGTGAATTGATGCCAGACGCGGCGTCGTCGGTGCAGAAATATGATAAGGATAATTATCGATATTCCCAAAACCAGACCGCCAATGACACCCCCTACAATTGCTCCAACAGGTGCTTTCTTTTTGCTGTTTGAGGTTGAAGTCGACGGAGTTGAAAGGGAGCTAATGGATGATGTTGGACTCGAAATAGAGCTAATTGATACTGTCGTGGTAGATTCGGAGAGTCTGGACTCGGAAGTCACGGTGTTTTGTGAGACAGTCAACTTGGGAACTTGAGTCTGGGGTTGGATGGAGCTGGGGTTGATTCGTGTAGCAGTGGAAACCCGGGTCTGGGATAGGATGGAGCTCGTTGTACTCATTCTCTTAGCAGTGGAAACCGAAAGACTTGATTTGGCGAATCCTCCGCACTCTTCTCCGATAGCGCAACATGCCGGAATTTCATCCACTACAGTACAGTGAGAATTGGACTGGCAACATCCAATACCTGGCAACAAGTTGTAAACAAGAGTATTTAAATTATGATGTTGTAACCAAAACAAGTCACCATCATCACAAGGGAAGAGGCCTTTTGAACAAGTGTCTTGTCGGGGTGAGAGACGAGATCTATAACTAGAGCTGCCTTCAAGTTTGCGAAGCAGAGATGGAATGGTTTCTTTTCGTTCTGTGGGTGCTATCCGAGGAAGAGGAAGGTGAGGTACACTGCCAGCAATGCAAGACGCAGTATGGATGATTATGAGAAGGGAAATCGATATAACCGTTGAGTCGTACATCTGCAGTGTACAACGTGATAAATACGTGAATCGGACGAAGATTAAGGGAGGTCACCAGCCTACGGTTTCAATAATCAGTGGGAACATATCGTTTTATAAGAACTTAGTTTTGGAGGATGATCCGAACTTTGGGAACCTTGCCTTTTTCCAGTTCGCACCCCAGTGAGGACAGCAATCAGGAAGCTGCAAAGTTACCGAACAATGCTCATGGCAACAATCCAGAGGTCAAGGATGCAATGTTGATCATCACTAGAACCACTCAGGCTCGAATCTGAGCCATTGGTTGGTCGGGACAGGCTCAGTCAATATTGAAGTGTCGCTCCCCTAATTCAATGATGCGCTGCTGTAAAGCACTCGTGGTTTGTTGTTGTGCATAAACACCAAGATCGCTGACACCTGATCGCGATGGGTACAGGTGAGCACTTTCAAGCAGCTGGATTCTCTCCCTTTCAGTCTCATGTAGTTGGTGTTCAACTGCTTCTATAAGGTCCCTTGAAAACCGGTCACCTAGGCCTGCATGAAAAACGTACGTCAATGATATGATTTTGACGGACAAGTGACAGTAACTGACTCCTTTCCTCAGGTTGGACAGACCTTTCCATTGGTTGGGGGTTCCTCTCCACAGGTCGGATGTACCGTTCTTCAGGTTGGACATAATTTTCATCATAAGGGAGAGGTACGAGAGTTGGGAAAGATTTGGATTGGGGAACACTGGCATGTCGTCGTCGCATACGGATGATTATAAACAGTCCCAAAACCAAACCGCCAATCACACCCCCTACGATTGCTCCTACAGGAGTCTTTCTGCTGCTCGAAGAGTTTGAAGTCGATGATGTTGAGGGGGATAGCGTTGAAGAAGAGCCAATTGATGTCCCATTGTTCAACTGTGCAGTGTTGATGGCTAATGAGAGAGTCGAGCTGGATGTCGTGGTCTGAGACTGGGGTATTATGGAGCTGGATATGTTTAGCTAAGTGGAAGTTATAGTAGTTGGTAACGAAAGTCCGACTTATAGATTTTCCACCTACGGTTGAACATTGAGGGTTTCCTTCATTGTCTCGGCCACACATATCACCAGGAACTGTTACAACCGAGTCAGAAATTATTCAACCGGCAACGCCGGTTGTCGGAAATGTTTCACACTCACGACAACAAAAACTTTCACCAGCGCAAGGAAGATAGCCTCTACGGCAACATCCCAGAACATCCAAGTTTACGATACAGTCATCGCTGGGCGGGCAACATGTACCTGGTGACGGGTTGTAAGCAAGAATTTAACAATCTTGTTACCAAAAGAAGTCACCATCATTACAAAAGGTTACATTAACATTACCCTTTGTACAAATGCCATCCTGTCGGATTGAGAGACGAGATCCAGAACTAGAGCTGTCTTTACGAAGTAGAGATGGGATGGTTTTTTCTTGCCCTATGCGCGCTCCCTGAGGAAAAGGAAGATGCAGACCCACGTCACCGGCAATGCAAGACACGGTATGGATGAAGAAGAGAAGGGAAAGTGATATGACTCGGACCTTCCAGTCGCACATCTGGAATGTAGAGGTTGCAAAGACAAGGTGATGGGTAAGGGGAGTCAGCCAGGTTTCACTCCCAATGGGAACCTCTCAATTTATGAGAACTTGAATTCGGAGTCCGAGCTCTGAGCATCTTCACTTTTTCGAGGAAGGACAGGGCAAGCAATCAAGATGCAAGGGGGTTTGTACCCTTGCCGAGTGATGATTACGGCGGCAATCGGGTTGGAATGTAATCCTGATGATCATGATTCCAACTCGCAATTGGTTGGATAGGCTCCAGTATCGAAACCAGTGTAGTTATCGTCAGACAAGGTACTATACTAGTCGACTGTAACTGCACTCGCTTGAGAGTATATGTCTGGAAACAGCACAGCTATTGCTGTCGTCAATAACTTGCTGTGTTTTGGTGAGAGATCAAGTTCGCAGAACGGACTGGAGGAGAGAATTCCTCAGGAAGGGAACTTCCCTTGGAGTGATCATGATTGGCGCGAGAAGCTCTTGAGGGGCTAAGTCTTCCCCCCGGGAGCCATATGGCTCACCGGCATAGCCGTATTCCAAGGACTGTGAAAAATGAGATAGTAATAATGGTTCATTAAAATGACGTTACAATAATAGAATTTGTTTGCAGCATCTTGGAAGGCAGTTAACTAGAAGGAGGCTACAAAGAATCAAAATAAAAAATGGAGTCATTCAGGGCTAGGTCGAGTGAGAGAGAATGTGTTCTCTTGCAAACTGTCATTCAAGTTCAGTCAAGAGAGTCGTGGTCGTGAGAACGTCACAACCACCCATCATATGGTTCCTTTCCCACGGCAGACAGACCGGTATAGAGACTCCGACTAGAGAGACGCTCAAACCTATAGCAAATACTCAGGTCCTAGATACCTAAATTTCCCAAGAACAGACAACACCCCTCCCCCGGCCCAAATCACCCCACAACACCATCAAACACCAAATCCAGATCAAATCATCACCCTGAGCAGTGAGATGGAAACCTGACTTTGAGGAGACCCACAAAATCGCAGCCCCGGATTACGGAAGGTAGGACACTCCGTCCGAAGGACATCAAAGACTCGGAATGAACACGGCAAATGTGACAGGAAGATGAAATCGGAGGATGAGAGAGTAGGGGACTGCTGGTCAGATCAAGATGGATATGATGAGTTGGAGAGGAGGAATCATGCGAAGGTACGGTTAAGGAGACCCGGGTGGTTTATCGAAAAGGGCGCGGTCATCCCTTGAAGAGGGAAGTGGAGAATCTGGAATGCTGATAGGGCCTTGTGAGGGCGGGCAGATGGACAAATGCAGGGGGCTAGGGAAAAGGCAGCAGGATGAAAGGGAGTAGAAGGTCATATGGAGAGGGGAAGAGCAGAGCACAGAAGGGAAAATGCAAGATGACGTTTGTCGTTGTTGCGCGCGCTGAGGGCGATACTATATGGAGGAGGATGTTGGAATTTGGTAGGATAATGTAACGGAAATGCGGCAGGAAATTGGGTGATGTAAATTTTTGTAAGTAAGTTAATGGATAGGCGAACGGTGAGCAAGCATTACGCGGATGATGCGATGATGTAATGCGTGCGTACCTCCTGGAGGGAAGTTGACCACGTGGTGACTCGGATGTCAGAATCTAAGTGGCGGGAAATTAACCTTGGTCGATTAGTGAAGCTACCTTTTGTTGCGATAGGGAGACCTGTGTTACGTTGAACATTGATTGAACGTTGATGATGAAAGCTTCAATAGAGTTTGAGAGGTGATTCTGATGATGAAAGTCATCGTTTGACTCAGGGATAGCAATGAATGTGTGGTCTTGAACAGGAGAAGAGGTATTTATCTTGCTTTTGTTGCGCATGCATTTTTCGCTTGTTTCTATGGCCCTGTGGGGGTTCCATTGGTCGGCAGAGACCAAGCTATCTAGGGTATTCGGACAGCTTCAGGTTATTACAAGGTCATTCATCGTTTTACATGACAATAGTCAAGTACATGAATGATATAAAAGATTCGGAAGCATCGGAAGCATTAAGGGGTGTTTTATTTGATGATTACTGCCTGAAAATTCTTCTTTGGGAGCACCATTCAAGTCGTTTAACGCCACTCGGAGGTTGAAGTTGGAAACATATCCGATCTTGTCACTGATTCCTACTACTCATACATAAATAACCCATAGATAAATCATTGGTTTGTATGACAAGCCACTTTTACCATCGTTTCCCACTCCCCAACTTGCGCCACACATTACAATCACCTCATTCGTTGTGCCACATCTGAAGAAAATGACCATGATCCGAGTTGCTATAATTAGGAGGTGGTTGCATGCCGTATAATTGATCTTCAAGGAACCGCTGCCGCTCCTCTAGTTCAAGGATGCGCTCCCGTAAGGCTCTTGTGTTTTGTTGTTGTCCTTGAACACTCAGATCACCAGCATTTGATTGAGACGGGGACAAGTGAACACTTTCAACGAGCTGAATTCTCTGCATTTCAGTCTCGTGTAGTCTGCGTTTAAGTGCTTCTTTACTGTCCCTTGATAATCGGACATGGAAGCCTGCGTGAAATACCTATATGTCAATATGTCTTGACGGACAAGTGGTAGTAACTGACTCCTTTGCAAAGGTTGAATAGACCTTTCTGCAGGTTGGACAGAGCTTTCCATGGGTTGAATATTTCTTTCCACGGGTTGGATATACCGTTCTACAGGTTGGACATAATTTTTATCATAGGGGAGAGGCACGACAGTTGGGAGAGATCTGGAGTGGCGAAGATGTCGGCGTCGCAGACAGATGATTATCAGCACTCCCAAAACCAAACCGCCGATCACACCCCCTACGATTGCTCCTACAGGAGTCTTTCTGCTGCTCGAAGAGTTTGAAGTCGATGATGTTGAGGGGGATAGCGTTGAAGAAGAGCCAGTTGATGTCCCATTGATCAACTGGGCAGAGTTGATGGCTAATGAGAGAGTCGAGCTGGATGTCGTGGTCCGAGACTGGGGTATTATGGAGCTGGATATGTTTAGCTAAGTGGAAGTTGTATTAGTTGGTAACGAAAGTCCGGCTTATAGATTTTCCACCTACGGGTGAACATTGAGGGTTTCCTTGATTGTCTCGGCCACACATATCACCAGGAACTGTTACAACCGATTCAGAAATTATTCAACCGGCAACACCGGTTGTCGGAAATGTTTCACACTCACGACAACAAAAACTTTCACCAGCGCAAGGAAGATAGGATCTACGGCAACATCCCAGAACATCCAAGTTTACAATACAGTCATCGCCGGGCGGGCAACATGTACCTGGTGACGGGTTGTAAGCAAGAATTTAACAATCTTGTAACCAAAAGAAGTCACCATCATTACACAAGGTTACGTTACCCTTTGTACAAATGCCATCCTGTCGGGTTGAGAGACGAGATCCAAAACTAGAGCTGTCTTTACGAAGTAGAGATGGAATGGTTTTTTCTTGCCCTATGCGCGCTCCCTGAGGAAAAGGAAGATGCAGGCCCACGTCACCGGCCATGCAAGGCACGGTATGGATGAAGAAGAGAAGGGAAAGGAATATGACCCGGACCTTCCAGTCGCACATCTGCACTGTAGAGGTTGCAAAGACAAAGTGATGGGTAAGGGGGGTCAGCCAGGTTTCACTCCCAATGGGAACCTCTCAATTTATGAGAACTTGAATTCGGCAATCCGACTCGGAGCTTTGGGCATCTTCACTTTTTTCCAGGCAGCACAGGACAGTAAGTAACTAAGAAAGGATTATACCCTTGCCGAACGATGATTATGGCGGCAATCCAGGGGTAGAGATGTAACTCTAGTCTCTGATTATCATGAATGTGAAATCACCTGAGCTGAAGTCGGAAGTCCGAGGAGGCACCGTGGAACTTCCACTTGATATTCAAGATTAATTCCTCGTCATTGGTTGGTTAGGCTTTTAGGCCTAGTAGGTTCCACTGAATCGAAGCTAACGGTGTAGTCATCGTTGGCAGACAAGGTAGTAGTCGACTGGTGAGAATTCTTAACTATCTGCTCCCACATACTTCTTGCCCACATAAGCAAGTACGGTGACTAAGCTCTATCTTCTTTGATAAACAATCCCACTTCATGTTTAAGTTATGGCAGTGCTACATAACGCGTGACTCGGTGAGCGCGTCCATCATAAAATTGCATTTTATTCCATCACCAAATCACATGTAGGGGTTGAAACCTTGAATGTTGAACGTTGAACTGATTTTGTTCTTGCAAATCTAGGGAGGTCACTAATTATTTTGGGAGGACTTGTACATGTGTTGCGCTGATTGAGAAAACAAAATAGAATATTTTATTTTTCGAGATTGGTAAGCAATGGATATAGGGTACATACTTGTCATGTCTCACATACGCGCCGCAATATCCTTGTTTAAGCCTAACGTCGCCACCTGGACTGTTGTTCCCTGCCTGATCGTGCCGAGTCGGACCTCCCCTGGGATGATCACCGAAAAGAACTGTCTAGAGAGATCTGATCATTCGGATGCCTCTGATTCATTATACATAGTACATACTTACTTTCCCAACATGGACTGACAGCTCCCCGAGGTGACACGATAAAGTTTAGCACAATCTCTATATCCACAAGAGAACAATGATAGATCTAGGCACGGTGGGAGCTTGCTTGTGTGGATCCATAACTAGGATGCGCCTGCAAGTGTTTCTAGGTCGTCACTGCTACAGATCACTCTAGGTTGAGCTTTCGGGAACATTCCTCGGTCTAAGTACCTGCGTTTTATCAAACTCGTGTTTTGGGCGCTCATCTTATCTCATGCCTGTTGAGGACATTGGGCCGGTTGCTCGGTTAATGAAGAAGTTTACAGATATTTGGCGGTGGTTGATTTCTCCTTGTTGGGACAAGTTCTCTGCACAAATCACTTTACATTTGCGAATTCTTCATCTCGTGCGATATCCTCGTCTCTCTTCTGTACTACCATCTAACTTGCCAGCTTCAACAACCTTTTGAAATCTTGTTAACAATTAACCAATTCCTCTTCAATTCGCGCGTTACCTGAATTCATCTATTCCGACCCAGAACAATGGCCGCAACGAACAAGGAAGTCTTGACTCCCTTTCTTCTTCGGTCTTCGACCCCAGGTATGATACAATCCAATGCTTGACAAAGCAACGTACTCACCCATTGTCTGTATAGCTCCAAATGAGAAAGGTAAGATAGCCATTTTGCAACCGGCCGCCACATAAGAATACAGGCTTAAACAAGATTTCAGTCCTTCGTTACCTTGAAGGCATGAGCCGAGAAGGGGATGAGCCTGACAACACCCCACCACGTTCAGTCGTTGATCAGGATGAGTTCCGCAGCAAAGTTGGTTCCCCACGCGCTCGTTCTTCTCAAGTCCAATCTCCTGCCCGAAGCAGAAAGAGCGAAGCCTTGTTGGACCCAGTCAAGTCTCCAATGAGCCGTGTGAGCCGTAATGGAGCCCAACTCGTCCCTCATGACGATGATGCGGACTCAAATGTCCAGGAGGGGCGCACATCGGAGGATGGAGACGCAATGCTTCCCGAAGTGCGTTTTTTGTTCTTCTCATTGTCCTGCTATAGAGCACTGAACTGTGTACAGAGGGAACCAGGTCCTAACGATCCTCCAGGACCTAAATACGAATCTTATGACTCTGGACCCTCGTTCGGAAACTTTGGCCCACTGCCCGCAGATGACTATGTCCCTGCTTCCTCATCCTCTTGGAATGTACGTTACACAGTCACGTCAATTTTATTTCACTCACAGTATAAATCACAGCCCAATCGGGTCCATAATCAAACCAGATCGCCTCCACCTTTACATGTCCCCTGGAATGGCCAAACGAACGGCCCAGAAGGTGTCCAATCCATCCAAGCCGCCAAAATTCCTCTTCCACCTTCTGAATACGCAATGTCTCCCCGAACAACTCACAATGACATGAATAGATACGAGGAGTTCATGGTACGCGTTCTCTTCTCTTTATCTACCATGATATCCTGACTATTCCGCAGTCTCCCCGAAGCAACGGCAACGGCCAACTCAACGGCAGAGATCGCCCCATGTCTTCGGGTGGTCGGTCCCAGCTCAGCAGAAGCCGCACTGTGGGAGACGATCCCATGATCACACTCAGCCCCCGCATGATGTCTCCTCACGGTCGCTCCAAAGCGCCCTCGATCTCCCCTTCTGAGTCTCCCTCCCAAGTCCGTCCCCCACAGACGCCTTCACGTAACAGTAAGTATAATCTACGTTTCATTATCGTTCGTTGAATTCGACACTAATTATCTTTTAATAATAGGAGGCTCCGCTTCTGTACTATCGGGGGGCGGCCACCAAACACGCCCATTTTCACCCTACCGGCACGCACCAACCCATGAAGACCTTATGCACGCTGCCATCCGTGGTCGCTCGGTTGTCATCCCAGAAGAAGAAGAAAAGGCATCCTCTGTCGCGTCCGCGCAGAATCGCTCGAAGACCCCGTCCCAAGTCAGTAAAGCACCTTCACAGGGTCCGACCCAGCTTAGCCGGGCACCGTCGCAACAGGCAAGGTCCCAAGTTTCTCATGCTGGGCAGTCGCAGACGAATGGGAATGGCAGAGCACCTTCGGTCGTGACATCAAGACAGGGCTACGAGGGTTCCCATCATGATCCTAATCCCAGTCACCACAACAACCAGTCTGACAGAGGAGGCGACGCGACACCTCGTGCACGCTCCCTTGGGGACGATCACGAGCTCGATCACGTGGAGGCGCGTATAGTGCATGCGGCGCTGGCAGCTGTGACGCCGCGCACGTCGTATTATGCCGAGCCGCTTGAGCCAGGCTTATCGAGCCATTATCATGATATGGAGCTTTGCGTGTTGTTGCATCAGGAGGCGGATCCCAGTGTACACGATGTTGTGAAGAGGGCGTTGAGGAAGGCGGTTGTGCAGAGGGTTAAGAGGTTGGGGATGAAATACGATCATGAGGTGTGTATTTTGATTTTGATCTTGTGCTTCGGTAATTTCTTTTGGGTTGGCTGTGTTGTTAATTGGTTTTGTGTAGTCCCTTAAGCAGTATAAACGGTCTCATCAAGATCATAATCCTCTTCGTCAGGATTATAACTCTGACGTGCGTACACTGAATACTTTTATACTCCAATCTCAAGTTCTTCAATGACAGGAACCACCTCAGTGGGCTGCTGACATCAAACGCGAAATCGTACTAATGCAACAACGCATTGAGTCTCTCGGTCCCAAGATCGAAAACCTCCGCCCGCAAGCCGGCTCACAAGACATAAACGACTCTCGCTTCGCATACCAAGACCCTTCCGACTCCCGTTCACCGCGCACCCAAACAGTGCATCTACAGACCCAGCCCACAGGCACCGCTATTGACTCCTTGGGCCATGGCGCCCAAAGCGAGATTACTATTGATGAAGATGGGCAGCCGATTCTGCGTCGTCGGCCCTTGAGGGACGATGAAGATGATGAGGAGTTTGATAATGGGACCGAGACGCAGACGAGGGAGAGGGGACTGCCCGCTGATACGGCATCGTATGCCGTCAGACGAGGGATCTATGATACTGCGGATGATCGGGATGATTCACCGGGACAACAGTACCTCGAAGAGGAGCTCTACCGCCTTCGTCAGCGCCAGGTCGGCGGTAGCCAGTCAGGACGTTCGCATCACACGTGGCTTGTCTCGCGGGAGCCCGGGGACATAGGTTATGAAGACGAAGGCCCGCCGCCCTCGGGCATGCCTACGATTCCTGACACGAATGGGGGCGGGTACACGGCGAGAGAGAGATCGCAATCCCCTCCGCTTCCTGCTCTGCCGGAGCACGAGGATGACGAGGACGTTGAGCCCCACGGGGGAGCGATTACTACCCCTCAGGGCCCGTGGAGTGCACATGATTATGATGCGGAGACGTCCCAGCCTCAGATGGCGCCATGGCAACGCATCCATGCGCGTCTTCTCCAGTGGGCTATGATATGGCCTCAGTCGGAGCTCGATACGGCGCTAAATAGCACGACGAGAGGCCAGCAGGTTGATGAGGTTGCCCTGAGCATTTGGACGACGCAGACGTATAAGAGGTATGTACGCGCGCGGCTGACGGATAATCCGGCGGGTATCGTGGATCGGCTGTTTGTGCCACCCAATATGGCGGATGCGATTAGCAATGCAGTGTATAATGGGCAGCATGGGAATGCGTGTGGGATGTTGAAGGAGCTCTGGGCGCCGTTTGGGTTGCCTGGGATGCCGAGGTTGTTGGTTGTCCTTGCGAGACATAGGACAGAGAATGATCATTGGGTTGTTCATAGGTATGTCTGGCGTTGTGAGGCTTTTTTATGTTTTTGTTCATGGCTTGAAGGTACTCATTGCCCGAGGGGACTCTGATGACCTACGATTCTTATTCTGGCAGAAGTATCATGGATGGACGCGTACGTTCACGAGTTCCTTGCAAAACTTCGACAAACTGATCAAACTCACTTTACAGCCCCTTGGTTGGTGGTTTGCCATCCGCATCGCATGGCCAAATGCAAACTACCCCAGCCCGGACCACCTCGAGCAAAAGATGGTACGTCTACATCGGCCCGCCCAGCTCCCCATCGACAACTCGGTCGCCGCTGCTGGAATATGGCGGAACATACTCATGGGCTCTCGCGGAGAACGTAGTCTCGACCTCGAACGCCTGCGTGACCTCATCAACACTGAAGTAAAAAACCTCC
>JABAJX010010001.1:0-19995 GCA_018221735.1 Termitomyces sp. K1Aa
TGGGACTCGGACAAAAGACTCTCATAAACTGGAAATTGCACTCGGTCTATAAATATATGACAATGGATTACATTTCTGGAAAAGTTCATAACTCGACTATCGCTTGCTGTGAAATCACCAGGTGAAAACCGAATAAGTAGGGAATTAGGTGCCGACTAAACCTTTTCTGCGTGTTTCGGGAATTGGGAATCATCATTTTTAGAAATGTACGTGTACTTATGGTAAGTATTTGAAGTATTGTTCCGTAAAATGAAATAACAATCAGCTTCTTTTCCAGAGATCGAAAGCTTTTCCACTCCGTCATTGTCGACGACCAGTCATCAACCTCATCGTCTGGCATCCATCCATCCATCCAACCCACTCCAGGCCAATCATCTTCGTCATACCCAACAACAAGTCCACCCGTTTAACGCCTTTGTCCAGCTCAGCATACGTGTTGGGATGCCTCTTGCAGCGCTCTTCGTACGCCAGCGCCACCGCCCGTCGTAAATTAATCCCCACATCGTACCAATCAGAATATGAAATAGGCTGATGAAAATGTTCATACAAGCTCAGAAGCACATCTTGGAGTGTTATAAAGGGTATCACGTCTCCATAGTGTTGCTCTGAACAAGGACGGACATAAACCGACCAGTCAAAAACTGGGTCGGCCACTGTGATACACATGGAGGTGACAGGAGGATAAGTCGCCAACTGCATCTGCTCCGCGTATGAAAGTTCCTCCCCCCTGTATCCATACTTGCGTGGCGCATACTCTGAAGATGAAAGATCGAAGTAGAAGTTCGCATGGGGAGAACAACCATCTATCCAAGGATTTATGTGGAATTGGCATACGGGGAAGGGGGAAGGATATATGAAGCGAGGATATCGTTGTCTCACGGAATACCGTGGAGTCTGTGGCCATGATCCACAGCGCTCTGGGGGCACTGACCGACTGCGCTGAAGCGGAACGAGACTTTGTAAAGTAGGGAAAGGATATCCGCCAGGTGTTGAAGGACTAGGGAGGGGTATTCCAGGGTGATATGGTCCTGGGTAAGGATAACGATGAGGTTGTAAGTCGGAGGTCGGCGAATCCGTGTCAAAGGCGGAAGGTGCCGACCAAGGGAATTGTTGAGGATAATAGACTGGAGGTATTGGTGTATAAACGAACGGGCCGGTCATTGTTGTTAAACAATGATGCCTATCAACGTGGGAGTCACAATGAACAAGATGGTTCTGTCAAAAATGCCGCAGCAGGCGGCTGGGGACAATGGATGGCGTTCAAGACTGCAAGTTTTACCAGACGGTTATGAAGCGAGACAATGATCCTGGTGGGAGAGAAGACAGGAAAGTCTTGCCCGATCGTCCTACTGGAGAGTAATAAGGGCTTCGGCCGTGCAAGCGTCAAGTGACTTGATAAGCCTATGATATGAATATGTTCGTGAGATTTCAGACTCACATCCAGCTAGAACGGCGCTTCCGCTTGTCACGGGTTACACGAAGTTTGAGCGCTTAGCGGAGGAGTCAATGGTTCCAACGGCCATGCCGATCAAGTCTAGCTGAAGACGGTAGAAAACTTGATGAAGGAGGCTATTCCGAAACTGAAACTCTCCTGGAAAGTTTGACACAAGCGCGCGCTGCAGATAACATTAGCATCTATTGCCCGTGTTTGTCATTGCGGCCGCAGTGGGACATACAGTGTCCATCGAGCGAGGGTTCAAGCTTTCAAGGAACGAATGTAGAGTGGCTCAAGAGCAGGACCCGCCGACCTATATGTGGAGGACCTAGTAGACTCGAGGCCTTGAGGGGTCACAAGAACAAAGTCAAAGTCTCCGTCGAGACTTAGTCTGTAAAAGGCGTGTGATACCATATCAGAGAACATCCAATACAATTGTTCAACGACCATTTATGATCGTCAATAAGTACGCGCACAGTGGCCGAGGATATCATGTACCATCTATGGACGCATATACGGAATGAATTGAGTCACAAATGATTCGAAGTTGATAGATATGATCCACATGATGAAGGTTGCGAATGGCTCGGGGCCGGGATCTTCCTAACCCTCAATCTCGTAAGTCGACAACAACAGGTTGGAAGCCTGGCCCACCAGCGGGAACACGCTGTCCCGCACGCCACGTCCCCTTGCCTGTAGGAGAATTCGCCGCATTGACGAACACCGTCTCGGGCGGCCTTGCCGTTCCATCGCCAGCGTCGCCGAGTTCGCTCCTAACACCTTCCTCATCTCTAACGACACCCTCATCTCTTCCAGGAGCTTCTTCCTCTTCATCAAGGCGGATATCAAAGTCGTCCATATCATCGTCTTCATCATCATCTTCGTCGTCGTCGTCGATAACCTTTACCTCAGGTAACTCATTGTTGCCTTCGGATCCCCATGAGTGAACGTGAGCGCCTCGGGATTCATGGATGTGGCCAAAGGCGTGGAGGCGTGGCTGAAGGCGTGGTAGATGTTTACGAAGATCAGCGCATCCCGCAAAAGCCAATGATTGGGTGCGATCGAGAATACGGGCGGGTGGTCCGTGCGTTAATCTGCGCGGTAGGTTGAACGAAGGTATCACTGAAACCGAGGAAGATCGTACAATATGTCTGTAGACGGGAATTTCGATACGAGAGCTGAAGATGACTCAGTACAACACAGAAATTTCAAAGACGATCCATGGGAGTACCTTCTCCATCTCTGCGGTGGTAATTGAATGCCCAATTATGAAACCATGGCGACCACTTTAGCGATATCTGAACACACTATAATAGAAGGAAGAGCGCAATGACTCACAGGAGAACCATACACAATCCATGATTGGCCTCCCGGTTTCGTCTGGAATGTATACGACGAGTTTTGGAGATACACTATCCCTGCTTCGCGTGCGCGTGGTCCAGTGAGGAGATCAATGATTTTGGCACGTTCCTGATATGCGATGAACAACGCCAATTGTATTCAATCCGAATTCAACGGCATACCTGTTTTCCAGCCTTGCGATGCCACCGATGATGTTCCGTCTCATACCAATCTTCATGAAGCGTAAGATCATGATTACCCGCAATGATTCTTGCCATCCATCCAGCCTGCGACAAACATGTTTATATGAAAAGAACTCACATTTTCGTTTTATGTGGTAGAGTATAGAGCCATTCCATTACTTCCTGAAACTCTTTGAGAAGCCCAAGGTTCGTCAAATCGCCTGAATGCAGTAGCACGTCGCCGTCGGGTACATCAAACGTTCGAACGTGGGTGTCGCTGATACACACAAATCGCGTCCATTCTGAGTCTGGAACAGCAGGTAGGCGCTGAGGATCGAATTCTAGGTGAACAACCGAGTCTGCGGTCCTCAGAACGCGTGGAACGTACTGCAGAGCCCGAGTCATGATGGTGGTTGATAAGTGATCGGAATTCGGAAGCATTTCAACATGAATTTAATCCACACACATCCATAGCTGCAACCGATTCTGTGAACCTATATTGAATCCAAAGGACAGTCGAATTGTACGATAAATCAAAAATGCAACAACACTAATTAGACCATGATGAGAGCGAGATTCGAACTCCCAAGTCAAGGATTTCCGATTGCCAGACCATCGCACCATATGAGGAGACTGTTATGACAGGTCGTGACGTCTCCTTGTTTCGGTATTCATGATGAAAGCAAGAGAAAGTAAAAAACTTGAATTCTACATCTCCACACACCATAGCTAACGAATGTGAACTATCGGTATTATGGTACCGACCCAAATTGTGACGTAGATCGATTTCCTGAAAAGACGTGTCTCACCCTTTCCCCCGTCTCATCTGACATAATGCAACATGTCGTCAGAGATTATAAACCTTCGCGCGCTGAGAAACCTTCTCGTACTCAACCCATCATGGACTCTTTGAAGAAAGCTTTCAATCAATCCTCTGATACAAACCAGCAGGCAAGCGGTGGCGGCGGCAGTGGCGGGATGATGGACAAGATCAATAGCTCCATGGGCGGTGGCCCTGCTAGTGAGAAGAACGAAGGTACGCAGCGCACGGCATCTGTGCCCTTCTGTACTCATATTCGACAGATCTCCTCGACAAAGGCACGATAGTCACGGTTCCACGTTGAAGGATGCTGATATTGGATTGTTCACAGGCGTTGATTTTGTCCAACAGCGCATGGGAGGAGGTCAGCAGTCCAATGAATCCGCCATCGAGCAGGCCAAGGATGAACAGATTTCCGATACCATCCGGGCCAAGTACAAGAGTACCACGGGAAAGGATTTCCCCATCCCCGACAAATCATGAATTATGTACTTTTAGGTAGCAACACGAGCATCAATAGACCGTCTTCGCGTCTCGTCACTAGTATAGTTGGCATAAGAATGCGTCACCGAAACGTCGAAATGAAACCCTTGCGGAGTAGATGTTGAACGAAACGCGTAATTCGGGTGAAGCGCATACATCAGCAACAAACATTATTTTAATCATAAGATACAGGATCTGCCAGCCATTGCGGCAGGATATTATCTCTTGTGAGGAATGGAGATAGAGACATACCAATCTACGAGCGGAGTTGGTCGAGAAAGGCGGGTGAAGGTATATGGAGTGACAAAGCGTTCCTGCTCCGTTATGCATGGTTGACCGGGTGACCGAGCTGCTCTGAACGGTAAAGAAATCCACGAAGCAGAGAAAATTAACAAAGGCAATTGAAGTCACAAAAGTATCCATATAGATCCGATTACGATGCTGAAGAAGATGGACTAACGAGGATTCATAGATTGACTCGAGCTGATGGAAGATTTCGACATGTGACGTGAACTGTTCGTGGATGGCTGGATCTCAAAAGGGCGAAAGTTTGAGTTACTCGGTAGAATAGTCATCACTTCGCACTCACGATTGCTCGACTGCCGTACAGAGGTGGACCAGGCATCGGATATGTCTAATGATACTCAGTGTGAGGGCAGAAAATCTCGAATTCCCAGTCACAACTCACCGTCTCGATTTCAGCAGCATTAGAATAGACATCAAGGATGACTAAAGGACGTGAGATCTTAGGTCGCGAGGATGGTGAATTCCACGACTTACAGCCAGGGTCATTATTTGAGTAGCCACCAGGGAATGACATGAGTTCCCCGTCCGTCGGAGCGAGCGAACCGCCTCCAGAAATGTTTATCTGAGCACATTCGGGGTAGAATTCCTATAGGATGACACAAGAAGGTGAGCTTTTAAATTCGGTTTGGAACAGGGAAAGCGCACAGCTGGCAAGTTGTGAAGTGCGATGGCATGGCCTCCAAGCGTATCAAATAGTTGCCATTAGGAACGGTCTTCGGTATTGTGGTGGTCCAAGAAAAGTTCTGGGCAATCATCACGCCAGTTCCCCACGTTCCATTGAAGACTGTGCCATTGATTAAACCAGCTTCGTCTATTTTAAACTAGATATCCCGCTATTAGCTGACTATCGTATTGCGCCAGATCAAAAGAACAAACCCATTTCAGGCTAGCAGCATTAACTCCAGTGCACGTCGATCCTGGACATTGAGCCAATATCCAGTGGAGCTATAGATGGTGATAGCGCTCTTCGCCTACTATCGGACCAATACTGTGCAGCCAATTGTATCCCAGTACGCGGTAATGTTCGATCCAGCGACAACATTCGCCGTGAGTTGAAGTGCACCAGAAGAACCGTCGTCATTGCACGCAAGCGTGGGATCAGTGGGATCTTTAATAGGGTTGCTATGTAGTATCGGACCGCAATTCAATCAGACTTTCCAAAAGAAGAACCGAAGAAACAGAGAACACACTATCTTGCCCATGGGCGTTGAATTGATGTCTGGCCATTCGGAGAGTTGTGCTCCCAACCCCAGTACCAGTTCCCGGCACTGGAGTAGGACAGGACGCATCCGTGGGCGAGAACGGCAGGGAGAAACATAGAAAGAGCTGTAAGCTGAGAAAGCATCGTGGGATATGGGTGACCTGACTGATGACCCTCCACATACCGTACCTTTATACATTTAAAAGCGTCGGCATGCAGAAAAGGCGGCGAGTGGGCGGAAGTGGTGCCATAATTGCCGTGAGTGTGCCGTGACTGGCTAGGCGCAAATACTAACTGTAACGAGTCTCAAGATCTCATCGATTACCACGGTGTGAAACGGCGCCTCTTTAGTGTTCGGGACTTCAAACGGGTCAAACCCGATTGCAATCTGAAGCTTAAGGGTGATAGAGGTAATAGACAGCGTTATAAAGGGACTCGGGAGTGTCGCCATGTGTCTCATAGAGCATACAGAGAGTATAGACACAAGTTGAACAAAAGCGTCCAGAGCTCTTGGAGAGTCACACCAAGGTCATAAGCTGTTATTGTTCGGTCATCAGAATTCAGCTCCAATTGTTGCCTGGCCGTGCGGAAACCAGGTTGAGCCAACGTCGCGGAGATACTCAGATACCAATATATCAGACCGTGGCAAGCCCGCACATAACCAGCTCTGAGCCCTTTTAATTTTTCACAGACGTCAGCGACACCAGCATCCCGAGAAACGTCGACCGAGGACCTTGACATCCACTTCTACCGCCGGATCGCTGAGATGCGGACTTGAGAAGAGTTCATCATCAAGCTGATGTGACACGTTTTCGCGAGAACGACCATCAGACCCCTTTGAGACAAGACATTTAGCGTGAGCGCTTATTGAGAGTTCCATTCGACAAAGGAGTCAAAGTATGGATTGCTTGATTCGACGACAATCGGGCCGGTGCAAGAGACGACGAGAGTGGTTGTCCTCCGAATCCATAGCAGGTTGACTCAAGAGATTCAATTAAACGAGGCGCGTAGAAAACCAAACACAATGACTTTCTGGAACATTCTGGAATGATCAATTACCCTTCGGAATTACCCGAACGTCATAGCCAATCAGATTCGTTGTCACTCTTACAATGTTCGCTAGTCACTTCGAATTCATGTACAACATAGGTTCAACTGACATCTCATAGCTCTTTCGGGGTTAGGCCCACCATTGTTCTCAAAAGACAAACGAGTAAAGAAAAAGAGTCAACAAAAAATGTAGCTCAACAATAAAGGCAAGTCGGCGCTAAGCCCAGGAGCAAAGGACTCAAAGCTATAAATAAAGTGGATCCCCGCTGATATTCCCTAGAATCTCTACAGACGACTTGTATATCGCCACACACACTTCCACCCAAAGTATCATCTCTCCATAAGTCAGAATCGAACCAACTATTCTTGTTTTCTCTTTGCTATTGCGAATCCAACTCAGAAAACAACAACAGCATATTGACCACCATATAACCGAGGAGTCATGGAACGAATCAGTTGGGTTCCTGGTGTAGCGTCACCTGGTGTGACAGCCATTCCCGTTGAACTCCTGGATGAAATTTTTTCATACGCTTCCGCCAAAGTTTCTCTTGAATTTCCTCCGTCGATATCTTCTATCCCGTGGGCCCTCCTACTCGTATGCTCTCAGTGGAGGACCATAGCTCTCAGAAATTTCCACCTTTGGCGGGGTTTCCATCTAGATGTGGACGGAACGAACAACTCACTAGAATTGCTGAACAGACTTCAAAGAATGGGCCTGGCGCGCCGTATTTCCACTGTAAATATCGATCGTTCAGGACGTTTCGCCATCCCTCTCGACGGACCTTGGGACAATTTCCTCCCTAATATCGATCAACACGTGAAAGTACTTTCAATGGTCTTGTGTGATCACTCAGTCATGTCATTTCTATTCCTTGGACCACGTATGGTAGAGCTCAAGTATCTAACGATATCGCTCCATCGAAAGAGAGCCATAAACTGGATCCCTGTCTTTCAAACCATCGTCACTACGAGGAGGCCGAGTATATTCGCTTCTATGAGGAACCTACAATCATTAACGATTCGTACTGACTTCCGCTCTACCCCGGACTCATTGTTGCTGTGCAAGGATATCCCATGGTCTCAATTGAAGGCGCTTTGCATTGGTTCCCCCACAATTAACATGGCAATACTTCAAGGTTGCCTATTACAGTGTGCTTCCCTAGAGGAGTTGACTTTGGCGTTTGAATGTCTCACAAGGATTACTCATCTCGCAATCAGAAATATACCAAAGCTTTCGCGTTTAAAGTGGATCTGCGCAACTACGATATACTTTCACGTGTTGGGAATACCGTGGAAGCAGATGAAGCACGTCATTCTAGCCGGCGGTTTAGCGCCACACATAGGGCTTCACTTTGGCGGGGTGTTCAACGTATTATGGAACCTTGAAAACGTGGACAGGTTAGAGCTCAAGGTCATACGCCGTGATGATATCAGTATCCAGTTGAGACCCCAACGACAATTGTCCTTACCCAATCTCAGGTATTTTCACTTGACGACCTTATATCCCGACATTCTTTCACTGTTCAAGGTTCCTGCGCTCGTTTATCTGACTCTCGCTGTGCCATGCGGACCCACATCTATCATTACTCCGCTGTCCCGAATGATCGAAGAATCTTCCTGCTTGATCACTACTTTCCGCTACATAGATTGGGCCGATAGAGATCGTGGGGTGGGTGACTCTAGTAACCAAACGGAAAGGCTACCCGACTACATAACATATCACCCCATACATTCGGAAGAAATTACGAAATTCGTCATCAAGTACATGCCTCGCGTCGAACGAATCTATGGCTTGGCTTTGAAGCTCACCACCGAGCATCTCCTCCAATTCGCATCCGGCCTCATGTTCCCGCATCTGCGGGAAATCAGCTGCGTTTTACAGGATTTCAATGTTGATCTTCTACTGGACGCCATTGAAGCTCGCGTGGAAAGGGGGGGACACCGAAAGCTCTGGAAGGTTAACATAGGTATAGATGGTCAAGTCTCTGAGTCTGTAAGGGTTCGTCTCGACGCAATTGGACGTGACTTGGGCATTATATTCGTAAAGCGTTATTGGTTGTACTTACGTATGTAAATGCTGAGCCTCGACGACTGCAACGAGATTGTCTCATTGTGATGAACGATATGCAATCTTTGCAATTAATATTGGGTAAAGAGTGAGTTTGACATTTTTGAGTAATGCAGGAGGATCGAACATCAGAGACGGATCACCTACATACGCGAAACAGATATAATCCACCCCTGAAAACATATAACATGTTCACACCGGCCCTAAGCAATGCCATACTGCGCGAGGCTCGTAACGCCCCTGAAGTCGGGGTCATTCGATTACGGACGTTGCAAAATATGCACGTAACCAACATTCTCTTGCACAGAGAACAATGAACCACGCCGATCACTCCAACTGTACCGTGACACTAGCCGAATCCATCCCGCGGATATCCATTGGCGTTCCTGCGGATTCGTCAGCGCCCGCTCCATCAGCTTCCATCGCTCTCACCGGGTAAATCCCCTATGGATGGATTGATCCTCGGGTGGCACGAGCAGCATCTAAACCCTAATGCGGACTGCCGTATAGCGTCAGATGGATCCGTGGTTGAGGATGAAAAATACATGGTCGGGGCATAAGGTAGCAGTGAGGATGCACGAACACCGGAAGGAAGGGACGTGAGAAATGCAATGATGAAGTCGTAGTAGAATTGAGGGCTCCCACTAACGCCCCACTCGTGATTCCCAAAAAGCGGATCTCCGAGTCCGTTTCGTAAGACACTGCTGTGACGAGTTTTCGGAGGAATCCAAAGACGCAGAGACGCTTAAACAACAACCATGAATGAATTATGAGTCATCTTCCTCATCTTTCTGACAACTTTCTCATGGCAGTCGAAAAGGAGTAATCATATCGATCTGAGTTTGCCTTATTCTAGTCGCCTTGTTCTATACCGTATGAAGACACATCTTGATAACTTGATGTGGGTCAAGTTGTCCCGGCCACTCCACAATGGCTTTGGACTGCCCGTGCGTGGCAGACAGTCTTCGACAAGTCCCATGACAAAATTCAAAGGAAATGGGGACGTACTAGGCAAGACGTCCTGATTAACTTGCATTGATTTTTGTCGGCTATACGAGTCCCCTAATTGGAAGGATAGTCTCAGGTTGAACTGAAGTAATGTTTGCCGTAAAAACCAAGCGGAATCGGCTGTATGTTCTCTGTTGGAACTTTATATCGACACAGATAATCTGATTGGCTTCTGTCAGTAAGCCTCTCAAGTTTTCCGTGTGGACTGTGAATTTTCTCACGACGGATACATACATGATACTTGATGCTACCTGCCTAATCTAACCTTGGCTTCCGAAAGTGTGGACGTTAAGTGGACTTGATCTAATCTCAAGCTTCTCAAGTTCTCAATCTATAAAGGGACCACTCGACTTCTCACGGGTGGCGTAACCTGGCGTTATACTAATCTAGCTGTAATCGTCTTCTGAAGTCTGTTGTAGCTTGTGCTACGCTTGCGTATAAGTACTAGTACTGGTTGCTTGTCACTTTCGTTATTCATTGACATTCAAAAGTTGTCCTTCTTCACGGAGGAGCAGTGGGACCTGAGGCATAGTTGGTACACTGTACAACGTTACTACTGTAATATCTACCTATACTAAATAACAGCTATCGCATATGTAGAGAGACGCCGTGTTGAGAATACATCACTACGTTCCTGTGGTATGAACATATAGGATTGTAAGGTATGCCGCACATGTGGAAGTCAAATGTGCAGTTGACTGTACGTCAACAACGTAGATGAAGGACGCTTGCACCAATCTCGGTAGTGATATAGGCAAGGCTGATAACCACGGTAAGAACGTCTTGACGTGGCTCTGCTGTGGGTATAACTCTCTGGTCATGCAAAGGAAGATCCATTCCTATAACTGAGGTTGATAAACTCAGGGAAGCTAACACGTTCCACAACCCCAATGAGGCGCTTTTCCTCGCGTATCTTCACAATTCTAATCAATTCATAAAGAAGTAGTGTATCAGCACAGCAGTTACCAAGTGAGAATCAGTTGCACTACCTCTATTTGCATTTCCAGAGCTTCGATTTCTTTCATGATTGCATTAGCATCGAAGATGTGACCCCTAAGTAATAAGCGAAATTCCTTCCAGGTCGTCGACGCTTCGAGGGTCATTTGGCGAAATTCAAGTATGCATAATTTTAAGCTGAATGGACAGGTCAATAAATGGCTTCGCAGTAAAGGGAGGTACTAGAGACTCACTTCTGAAGCTCCATTCTGATCCTGTGAACATCACTTGGATTGCAGGAGTGCTCGATATCGCAAAACTTCTCCGATATTCTACGATGGGAGTCCGTAAGGCGCACAATCACCATTTTTGGTCGAGTATAGAAAATAACGGTGCCCATGAAGTGCGACACAAGAATGACAATGATTATAACAGCGGCGTCACGCGGAGCTAGTATCGCACTAAGAGTGGGCCATAGAGTAGGTGAAGCGAAGAGACGAAAGAACAAAGGAGGCATCGTTATTATGTCATTCGCCCAACGAACCATGAGGCATCGCATTCCTTTTTAACTTCTCTTGATTCTCCCACGGGCGCTGGATAAGTTGCACAGCACGGAGTATAGAACCAGATTGAT
Source organism: Termitomyces sp. K1Aa (assembly GCA_018221735.1). Classification (NCBI taxonomy): domain Eukaryota; kingdom Fungi; phylum Basidiomycota; class Agaricomycetes; order Agaricales; family Lyophyllaceae; genus Termitomyces; species Termitomyces sp. K1Aa. Next base: position 11,465 of record JABAJX010010001.1, read on the forward strand.
GTCGATGATATCGCTTGACCAATGACCTTCGACGGCTGCGGACCCAACTATAATAATAGAAGTCTGAAGAAACTATAGAAATCTGAAGAAAGTTTATTTGAAGTACGACCCAGCATAAAAATCTGCCGTTCACCGATCAGAATTCTTATATCAGGAGGTCAGAAATTGTCTTCTGTGAGGGACCTGATTTTAGCGAACACAACGCGAGGATGCGGGTGCGCGTGAGAACTTAAACACGGCTAGAAGAGACAAAGAAGATGTTGCGCGATGGTGGGTGGGGGATACATGAAGACACGCCGGATACGTGCCTGGAGCGAAAATAACAGAAATCCCACACTACCCGTCAGCCAGATCCCCCTATGGTTCAAACATGCCCCACAAGTTGAGAAACGAACTGTATAGTAACATTGTCTTGTTCTATCACATTTACGGTGTTGGGCAGATCCATTCCACAAGAAAATGGACAAACGTTCGCAAGTGCGCGTCATGGATATACACGCATAAACTGGGCTGGCCCACATACATACCGTCTTCTGCATGAAGTGAACGGGTGGGCGGGCCGATTCTGAGTACCATCGCAGAACCGTTTCCGTGGGGTGAGATAGTGAGTCGAAGAGGCTCGTTTGATAATGGACATCGCGTGACTCGCATGTACCCATTTTCATGCACCGACCGAAGGTGAAAGTGAGGAATTCCTCTCGCTCGCTCTCTTACTGCTTGTCCAACTTACGACAAAGAATTTAATTCAGAACTCTCCGTTTTGTTTAAAGATAGTCTGACATTAGACTCAACAGAAGCTAATGCGTTGCACAAAACAACAATTGGGACGTGGCAGAATTTGTAATATGTATCACGAAAGACTCTCAGAAAACGGGGAGTGAAATGGTGTCTTGTGACGAGTTAATTCGTTCATTCGCTTAGCCCTGACAAGTGACTCTCTGATGTATTGAATGAAGGAAGTAAAGACGAGGTCGAACTTTCTTGAAGATTCCGGTAAGCTTCGGGTAAGGCCGGTTACCCCATTTGAATCTGCGACCACGTGCGTTTCAACTTGCTGATCAATAATCCGTTTCCGATACCACCACCACCACCGACGCCTTGCTCTCTGCTTTTGTTCTTTTCTTTCATTTTGCACAACATATCCTTCTCACAGGCGAATAACCAGCTCCAGATTCAAAAAAAGCCTAGAATCCAGACTTCTTACTCACAATGTCAGACGAATCTCCCGCTCCCGAGCTCCAGATTAACATCAAGGGTGAGTCATTCCTCCTTAGTATCGGCCCAGGATCTATTTTCGAATATTATTTCTATGTAGGACCGAGCGATGTGAAGCTACAAATCACGATAATGGGTGATAAGAGTGTACGCGAGCTCAAGGAAGCGATTGCTGCAAAATCAGATGTAGAGGCACCGAGGCAACGCTTGATTTACTCAGGAAGGGTGCTAAAGGCGCGTCTATATCGTTTTAAAAGAGATATCCACATGTTTACGCATAATGGATAGGACGATGACCCTCTTTCAACGTACAAGATTCAATCAGGCCACACCATTCACATGGTCAAAGGAGCGGCGTCTTCTTCTTCCTCAGCAAACACCTCGACACCAGCCGGCAGTGCAGCTCCGCGTCAGCAACTACCTACGATGCAGACCGGCCAGCTTCCGAGCGATCCGTTGACTCAACTAAATTCGCATCGTGGATGGGGGGCAATGGCTGGTGTCAATCCATTTGCTGATCTAGGATTGAACCCAAACGATCCGAATATGGTGCGCGGCATTCTTCTAAACATATGAATTGACGATCCCTGATGCAGTGGGTTGTATCCTTAGTTGCAGGGCATGGTAGACAATCCGGCGTTCATGCAGCAGATGTCCGCAATGATGTCGAACCCAGAGGTTATCGATCAGATTATAGCGAGCAATCCCCAACTCGCCGCCGATCCTCAACAAGCGCGTGCAATGTTCAACAGCCCAATCATGAGAGGCATTTTGTAAGTCTCTTTCGCTGTCGTCTAACCACAATCCACCGCCTGGATCCGTCACCCCCATCTTACCTCCCTTGCATTTATCTCGCATATTCATCTCGACTTCGAAGCTAACCTCCCCTTCCTCATCACAGATCAGACCCCCAACAACTCCGACAACTCCTTCAAATGTCGGCGTCCATGCAGCCTGGAGGAAACCCTTGGGCCAATCTCGGCGCCGGCGGAGGCGGTAGCTTCCCTGCACCCGGTGTACCCGGATCTACCGCCTCGAACACCGCCAACACCAACACGACTGGCATCCCCCAGCAGCAGGCGCCGGCGTTCAACCCGTTCATGTTCGGACTTCCTGCTGCAGGTGCGGCAGGTGCGGATGGGGCGGCAGGAGCGAACGCCAATGCGAATCCGTGGGGTATGAATCCGGCGATGATGCAGCAGTTACTGGGTGGGTATGGTGGTGCTGGAGCGGCACCTGCTCAGCCGGCAGATACGAGGACTCCTGAGGAAAGATTCCAGGTTCAGCTCGGGGTGCGTTGTTTCATTTCATTTTTGTGCGACGGAATGCTGATGCCGGAGTATATTTATAGCAATTGAATGATATGGGCTTTACGAATGCGGCGCAGAATATTCGGGCGTTACTTGCGACGGGTGGGAACGTACACGCTGCGGTGGATTATATGCTTGGTGGGGGTGGGCTATAGGAGGTGACGCAAGGCAAGCGAAGTAATGAATGAGAGTGTGAGATTGGTGGTGTGGCTTCTTGTTTCTTGTCCCGTGTTCATATTTATTCGTCTCAAAATCTCGAGTTTCGCGCATCGTTTAGATGGTATTCGAGTAAGGATGTCTCACCCTGTTCATCGGCATCCGCCTGGGTCGGACAGGCGTACGTAGGGAGAGGATTAAGCAAGGTATGGCTCGGCGTCCTATTGACAATCTGACCTCGATGCATGATTCATTCCGAGCCGACGTCATCAGTGTGTCTACATACCTGTGACATGCGTTTGTGTGTTCAATTATACATACATAGCCAAAGGGCGGGCGCTAAAACGCTGATCGTACCTCTTGATCCACTTTTTCTATGTATGTCTCGATAGATGATTTAAGAAGAAATGATGACGTTTGTGAGTCCCTTCGGGTCCATTCAGTTGTTTTTCCCATGTCTGATATTAATCAAGGGTTTTATGTTTTTGAGCTCGAGAACTTCGGGTGATGTTCACTACATACCTGAGGATAGTTGGAATTCGCCGTGTACCTGAATCTGGTGCGTTGTACCGATACTTACTGTAATAGGTAAGTTTGGAGTTTCCCCGAATCAATTTCGACTTAACACATCGATGTTAGGAAGGAATTCATGTAGAAAGATCGATGGATTGAAAAGAAAAGAGTGGAAGGATGGATACCGCTCGACGTTATCGGCGCTTTTCAGGAAAACTCGGAGAGGGTGGGACTAGAGGAGTAGTCTTCGCAGCACTCAGATCATGACTTGATCATTCTGCTTATTTACCACAGCCTCGATGTCTCATGATCAAGTGCGCTCAATTAAGTGCTTCAGTGCCATATGGAAGGAGACGCAAATCTCGATATTCTCCTTATTTTGAAATAGTAAATTGCCGAATGCACTGGCTTTATGTTCGATGGCTGACGCTGACATCACAGATCACATATGTCTTCGATGTGCCAGTTCAATTGACTGGCAAATAACGGGGCCAGTTGAAAACTTCGCTGCATGAGCATGCAAGTGTGTTCCTGTTAGTTACATGTTACATGTTCTACTGATCATCAGACTCCCTACGACGAGACGTGAAGAAGACGTCGTGAAAGCAATAATTTTGTCTCCAGAACTCCGCATCATGGCAACCATCCCATGTTACCATGTGAACTACTAGTACGCGTAATTAATAATGGCCCATTGATGCGAACGGAATTCGAACTATCGACATCGAGTATGTTAACTAATAACCAATGATATGCTACTATCTATGGTTTCTGTCATACAGACGCTTTCTGAAATGAGAAAGCCTACTGGAAAAATACACAGACTCTGCGTAGCACATCAAGAAATTCGATGACAGGACATGATTGTACCTTGTACGTCTCGTCCTCTCCATGGAACTTCATACGCTCAGAATGTATCTCAAGCACTTGAACCGAAGTAGGGCTTTACCTTGGCGCATTCACATCCGACCCTGCCAGCGATCTGTGTGTTTCCAGGATGCATCGTCGGCACCTCTTGGATAAGACGACAAGCCCGAGTTCTCGCCCTGAAAGCAGAATCATGGACGCGTTGTGGATCACATGCATATCTATGCGCCATAGCAAGGTCTTTCATTCTCATCCCAACGGAGATCCTCTTAGAACATGAGTAGAGAATATGAACCAATAGAATCACTGCTGGAACTGGAGCATGTTTCTGGTAGAAAAAGTGTCAAAGAAAGCTGTAGCCTGTCATGCCCTTTCTAATGCACATTTTTATGTGGGAAAAAAACCTGAGACAAAGCAAGATGGCTATTTCCAAGGGGAAAAGGTGACAAAGAAATAGCATGACAGCTTTCTTTGTCACTTTCTCCAAGAGAAACATGCCAGTCCCAGCAGTGAATGGCGCGACAGAGTTCTCTCACGCATCCGGCTTTCTCTAACTCCGTAAAGATACTATTTTGGTCCCGGTGCTGCCGAAAGGCCAAGGCAAACCCCAGCATCGCAACATTCTGCGCCACTACAACCAGACCTTCTGAGGCAAAAGCAAATCATCGGACATTCATTTGAGAAAACCTTACATTAATGAAAATGGCATTACAAGAGACCCCAGAGATTACAAATGTTGCTGTACAGTTCAAAATCAGGATTTGGATTACCACACCTGCAGACGAGTACATTACGGAAATTATTTTTCAATGAGGGAAAAGAAGCAACGTACGATAAGTGGATCTTTCCGTAAAATTTGACATTTTGGTGAGACCGGCTTAAAGCCTGGAGACATAGATTAAGTATGGAGAGAGAGATGAAAAATTGAATGGTGCTGCAAAGCTCAACACCATGTATCCACTGATCTGCCATCTCTCTGGCCTGTCCTCAGTGCAATATTTTCTCCCCGCCAGGTCGGCCTGATAATCAGCACAACCCTTGCGTTGTGTATTCTGTGGGTCATCATCGACTATGCCAGACCAAAGAAGGCCATTTTACGCGTAACAAACTCTCTTCATGAAGTGACAGGCCGATTCTACGATATCGAACACATCTGTGATGAAAATGTTGTTCACAGGATCAGAATGTCGATTAACAAGTAAGCATCCATAACTCTCCTCTGTTCTACATGTCAATTGAGATAAATATGTGCATTCAGTTTGCGATCTCGCATAGTTGGGCTTCGTCAGCAGACCCTACAAGCATCGACTGTTTGGAAGGAAATTCGCCTGTTCCTTTCCGGCCACCTATTCCATACCAATGTTTTCTTGCGAGAGATCGAAGTTTTGAGCACGAAAATAGAGGTAGGATCCCTGGCCTCACTCCCTGTAAGCGTCAGTGAGATATTTACGACATGATTAGATGGCAAAGATATGCGAGGAATTACGTCAATTTGGTACTGGAAATCACGTCAGTATTCGAGGTATTGGACCGCAGCCTTAGACTGTGTTGAAACGGGGTTGGCCCACGGTTCCAGACATACCCTATCGAGGTTTATGAGTCGATCAAAATTGGTTCCTTCTCCACGAGGATTGATATATATGTGCACTCGCTTTTCTTCCTGCAATGGGTTCATATTCGCATAAAATGACAATAAGATACTGCACGGGAGCCTTCAAAAGATACATAGAGAGGGGGATCCAGAAGGAAAATCTGTTGTTGCACCTACTTACGGGGCAACTTTTTATTCTAAGTACGGTCCGACGACCACGGGAAGTGATAAATATCTGATGAGTACTAGTGGCTCTTACGAGCGAATGACTCACGAAAATAGAAATACCAGGTTTATCGGATTGATCTGGCAACCAGACCCAATCATGTAGGTGAGACAGATTCGACAAGACATGGCGAGCATGGCATGATATCCTCGTAATCATAAGGGGTTGAAAATCAATCGAGGCAAACCGTGCAAGTTAAACGAGGAAATTGTTTGATTCGAAGAGGAAGATGAGGAGCTGTCTACACCGAGTACGTCGTACGATGTGTTGAGGGGGAATCAGTGTTGTTTCCAGGAATAATATTCATCATGTCATGGCGGGGAAGATTCTCGCGGCGATTGGCCTTGGTTGGGACAGAATGTTAATCAATTGGAGTCGCAAATACTGGACACGCATCGACTTCAAATAGGTGGCTGAAACAAACAACGAGTTATGGTCATCATAATGGAGGCATGATTAACATCGAAATTCGATCGAGTCATCCAGTGTGAACGTTCAGGAAATCAAGGAGAAAACCCAGAGGTGTCGCGAGGAAAGAGGCTCGGGATCGGCCGGGGTTACCGGGTTTGGCCATCGCCGATCGGCAGTGGCTGCGCCATGGCAATTGTCTCTTCTTACACCTCACGCGCGTTAAGATCTCAAGATCTTAAGTTCCTCCTGCTCTCGCGAAGAAAGAGATCCTTAAAACGTCCGACCGACGTAGTCATCGTCTCTTCCATTCCGAGTCCCATATCCGACGCAGCTTCACATGTCCCTCGCGCAGCATATCTGGTCATAACTCTAGACACAAAATTATTGACGACATCGACCCTTGCATCAGCTCAAGACTCAAGGTGCGACGCTCTATCCTGATATCAAGTCAACAAGTCCCTTCATATGCATTTCTTGAGGGGGATTTCAAGCTTTCAAGGGCACTGAGGAGCCCGTGTCGCACGACCGCTCGTCGTTGATACCCTTGCTTCAACTCGCTTGATGTATGTATATAAATGAGGTTGAGCTTAACTGGAGGACGAGGACGGTGCCATAATGCCTGTTCCACACCTTCAAAATTGTATGCCCAATGTTCTCGGGGTCTCAAATGGATTCCATCCAATACATCAAATTAAAACCAGTATAATTATAGTAATTGTGCAGAATATATCAACCATTCCTGAGCAGTAGAGATTTAAGAGCGCAGATGACTGCCTATTTGCACGATGATTCCGAGTCAGTCGTCGACTTCCGTAAGCAAGAGGGAAATATGACCTTTCAAACTTCTCCCCAAACTGTCCTGCTATTCGGTCTGCTTCGCGTGTCACCTTGATTTACGCCCTCAGCTGGGCCAATCCTTCGAATTTCATCAACAATCGCTGCAATCTAAAGTTTGTTGAGAGATTGATGAATATGGACGCAATTGTCTCAATGTACCTCAATCCTGCCGCGAAGTTTGTCAATCTCGACAAGATAATTAATGACGATGAGGCTATGTCCGGTAAAGAAGAGACACAATTTGTTCCATATGGATGTAGCCGACAGTGTTTCCTTCTTGAAGGTTAGCACGCGAATTTGTAGGCTGTATGATTCCAGACAGTTGAGTGGGAAGATCAAAAGAGTGGCGTTGATTAACCTGGTGAGTGACGTCCTGATTTGTTGTATTTCCTGCAGACTGCAGGCATGTTCTTTTTTACCTAATGTTTCTTTGACTTTGCGCAGAGACTCCTCGACCCATATTATTGCCTTCTTAGGTCGCGCGATGTGGATAATACCGCATACAACGTACACGCTGAAGATCAGGCTGACGGATGGACCAAGCAGATGAGGAGGTATGGTGGAACTGAGGGCAGGCCAAAGGACTGGAGAGGTAATGAAGGAAGACTTGAGCATTTCTCGTGTCTGAGATATCATCCTAGTCCAAGAGACTTTTATACTGCTGGTCAAATCAACAAAAAGAGGCACAGATACACACATTTGGGATGCATCTCTCAAAGTGGAGGCTAGAAATGACCTCGTGAATCAGGATGCGCGTAAAGTCGGAGAGAAAGATCCTTACCTAGGAACTACTAGGTTCCAAGCCTTTGAGATTGCACGGTTCCCTATCGATATCAGCAAGCTTCTCTGTTGAATTTTGACCCACTTTTGGCCCCCTTCCAAATGGAGTTTATCAACGGCATCGAACGCATTAATTTTATAGCAGATTAGATCACAACTGGGAAACTGACGACTTTCGGGAGACATCCGATCCTACAGGATCTCACTTCTATTTTTTTAATCCATCTTAATGCTCCCGGTATATCAATTTGACATCCATCGTCACCAAAAATCCACCTCTCCATAGAAATGTTAGCGAGTTATAATCAAAGCCGAAGTAATAAAGAGTTAATCAAGGTACAGACCAATACTTCCTGGTCATTCTCTAATCTTATTTTGGTCTGAGGGAGCCCAAGAGTATAAGTGACCAGAAAGCCGATATTGTACCGAAAAACCCGTTCAGTTATGTTTAACGCGTGAGGGTGAAGGAGGTACAGGCATATCAGTTCAGGCCACATGGTAGATCACCATTCCTTCCGGCCCCATCTTTCTGATGAACGCAGTACCGTGACTCTGGTTGAGTGAGTTGAGAAAGGTCTTATTGAAACATCCATCCAGCTGGGAGATCTAGTGATCTGCGGGGGCC
>JABAJX010010002.1:3358-26015 GCA_018221735.1 Termitomyces sp. K1Aa
ATGGGTATTCGCAGGGAATTTGACACGTCTGAACAGAATAAGTCGCTTGATCCTGAAGGCCACCTTTCTTGTTCCCCTACAGCTGAAGAAGCTTCACCCATGCGACTGCTTGTCTCAACTCCAGAAGAGGAATCGAAACCTTTACCGCAAAATGCTGCCATCCCTGTGGCCACCAAGGCAACATCCACATCAGCGAATACTATACCTCTTAAATCTCCGTTCCTTTTTTCGGTGCCCGATAAACCTCTCTTAACCATACCTCTTGCTGGAGGAGCTACTCAAGATATTGAATATTCGCCAAGTGGTGAATTTTTGGCTGTCAGCTGGTGAGAAATCTTGCTTATTTAAATTATAACAATTCTAATTTCCGACTCTTTTTCCAAGTTATGATGAAAAGAAAGATGATTCCACTACAATCATATATGTTGTCACCGTACGTCCTTTGGTCTTCTACGACGATCATATTCTGGAATCAGGCTCAGGGGAATTACATGCCGACTACTAGCCACACGCACTCTCTGCATAGAATTAGCAAACATATATCATGGTACGTTTGAGGTTTGGATAATGCTACTCCTGTGAGATTGATGGACCAGAACAGGTCTCCCGATAGTCATCTACTTCTCGTTCGCTTAAGTCACAGCGTCGACTTCCTAGACGAAGTGAATGATTCTACTACTGATGGATGTTTGGGACATCAGGTTACTGACTCAACTACACAGAACTGCAATCTGAAATACTGTTTCAAGAGGCCCCATCTGGTCGAATCGGCAACATGGATATCATCTTCCAGTAGGAGAATCCAATTCATTCGTCATGTTTCAATCATTTGACTTTGAATAGGTTTCTTTTTGGTTGAGAGAAGCACCATATTCAAAATGGTAGCGTGGCCGTCGATGAACGATTCAACTCTGAGCTAACCGGTGTTCAGACTATCCAAGGAGAAGTCCAGGCTAATCATCGATTTGAATACCTCTTGTTAAGAGATGTCACTGCTGTGCCCGATAGCAGTCTTCTGCTGGTAAAAGGGCGTGTTATGCATCCTCAAGATGAGATTGTACCCAGCAACAGTAGGGCAGAAAAACAGATCATCCGTGCGCAACTGGATTTTTTCCTTTCTAGTATCATCCGTTGATCTCAACCATAGTATATGATCAACGAACGCGACAATCACTCAGGTCACTTGTCATTTCTTTAAGGTGACATCTCTTGCCTGACCGGCCCCATAGTCGTCACCCTATTCTAGACGACATCCGTTATATCCGAATTGCCCGTAGTCTCACGAGGGCACGAGATGGTTTTGATGTCCTTCTAAGTCATAAAAGCGGTGTATGTTTCAAGTATATTTTCCCAGGATTCTTGTGTATTTTTACTGTCTTGCATTATCCAGCCTCCTCCTCATTTGTGGACATTACAGCATCAATTACCAGGGCCACGTCAATTAGTCCCTGGGACGACAATTCTTTATCCAGTAGCGGAAAAACTATCACGCTATGGCTGGAATTCTTGTCCTTTTGGCAAACCTGATAGTGGTCGTTATTTTCGAACCCCTTGAGAATTTCCAAGATGAAAATCTCTTATGTCGTCCTTGAAGTCCTTTTGACCTTCCTGTTCACTACCGTTTCTTTGGTTGTAACCCCGGTAAACAGTGCTACGGTACCAGTCACGGACTCGTCGTTGACAGTGATCAACACATCGAGTAAGTGTCGGCCCATGGTGACCTCGATGCTCTCTGATCTGATTCACAGCCGCTGCTCTTCATGCCAGCCCCATTTCTCAAGCAATAATTTCCGGAAATCATCTGTACATATCTGGGACCCTCCCACTCGATTCAAATACCGGCAGTATCATCGGAGATGGCGATGTGATTGCACAGACTCTCGCTGTGCTTCAAAACCTCGAAACAATCATTGAATACACTGGTTCCAGCCTTGGGAAAGTGGTTAAAGTCACCGTCAGTTGTTCTGGTATAATAGTCCTCCCAGACTGATTATGGCGATTTAGGTATACTTGAAGAATATTGAGGACTACAATATTGTCAATACAGTATATGCTGGTTTCTTCGGGAGTCATAGACCTGCAAGGTCTGCTCTTGCAGTCACCGCTATTCCCCTGTCAGGTGCTCTTGTTGAGATGGATGCAATCGTGAGGTGTGTGTCTCGGCTATGTTAATGATCAAGGTCTGAGTGTCTTCATTTTATTACAAGAATTTAGTCATTATATTAATATGCCTACTAGTGGTAATACTGTAAAGATGATGTCGAGCCGAGTCTATATAACGATCCAATAACGACTCTCATGTTACGATCATGCCATATTAATATTTGGTCAGTGTCATAATATCGCCTTTGATGAATCAGCTTGTCTAACAGCAGTATCGGCAGATGTTTGTCGATGAAGGATAATACCTATCGCATCCTGTATCCCCACGTGCGGTGCAGGGATGGGTGGCGCACATCCGACGGAGAATCGCGTGTGACTGGACTCCGATACGTAATCTCTTGCTAGCCAAACAAGGGTAAAGCCTTTCGTCCTTAAATGAAAAACGCTGAACAGTACCAGTCCTTTCTGTACCTCTCTCCCTGCCAGAACAATGATCAGCCCCAGAAAATCCGTCAAGAGCTTTTATCTTTCAAACACACCCACTACTCCATTCCACCAAGAATCCGTACAATTGCACCGCGAAATAGCTCCTCCTCCCGCTGTTCCTATATCCACCTTAATCCTATGTAAACAAGCAGAATGGATGGAGGCTATACCCACACTACTTGCACCAGAGACATTACCAATCGCCTACCCTACTTTGTTCTCTTATGCCGATTCTGACCCAGCGGGACCGCAAGTGCCTAGTACACACTCTCCAGCGAAGTCTGCTAAGCCCAAAACGAAAAAGAGAAGAACGAAGCTTGCACCCATTTCACTCCCGACTCAGGCGAATCCTTACGAACATCTACCGAGGCTGAAGATCACTGCGAGAAGGAACAAGGAGAATCTCGTCAAAAAATCAACTGCGCAAGCAAAGGACAAGACACGCCTTCGGAGACGCGTTCTGGTAGATACTGTTTCTCCTGCCATGAATACACCTTCTCTCGCACTTGGTGGTTATAAAGAAATAATCAATGTGTCCCAGGTATGGTGTCCTGACATTTCCCACTTGATTAATCTGAACAGTCGACCACAGACCTCCCCTCCTCCTTTGGGTTTACACTCTTCAATTGGCTGGTCGTCGTCTTTAACGTTCTCTCAGCTTCTCAGGGTATGGATGTCTTTTACAACCATTCAAAGTCATCAACTGAGTCTGTCTCTCGACTGTAGGGATCTATGTCTTCAACAACCCATCATCAACCTTTATGAAATCTATGGTATCTGGGCAATCTCAGGCGCCTTTCTACTGGACACTTCTATCTAAACATCTGGCGATCTTCCTCTCGGTCAACTACTCTAACCATTGATACCCTGGTAAAGTGCACGTCAACTCTTCTGGCAACACGGTCCTCTATCTGAACCATACCTCTACTACCGACATTATCTGTGCTCAGCCTAAAATATCGCTCAAGATGGCGACATGTCCTCTTCTTGTAACTCTGGGATGACGAATGTACTATCGCGATCCATGGTGATAATCCTGTCACTAGCCACAGAAAACAATTGTAACATGATTTCGGTTACCCTTGACCTCCAAATGCAGATGCAAGTGAGGCATAGTATGCTTTCATGATGAATCCTGGGCCGAAGAAGTACTAGGCACTTGGATGTTCCGCAGCATCTATGGTAACGATCGAGGTAAGAAATTTGGGCTTGTACGATCGGGTTGACATTCATATTGTCTATTCACATGGGTAAGTTACTGTGCAGGACTATCTATGGCGTCTCTTTGATCAACTTCACTTTGAGCGAGTAGGAAAATTTTACATGGCTTTCAAATTCCTATTCTAGTTATGAACGTTTTAGACGTTTGAACCCGGGGTCGAACAGGGAACACTAGATTTGATGGGAATCGTCTTGGGCGCGCCATTGGCCATTGCCACACGTGAGACGACTACCACATAGGCGAATGGTCTGTTGGGAAACCTATCGCTGGCTATAAAGAAACATAGTAACAGAGTATAATATTAACATTCGTTTCAGAACCTACATATGAGTGGATCTGAGGTGACTCTGCAGACTCGGAGAACGATAATTGATCCATCTCGGCATGTTATATAACTTATGAACGGAACTTTGAAACCTAATATCGATTTTCGCAGGAAATCAACAACTTACTGATTGACAAGGCAATAATATACAGAGCCCGAGGATGACTGACGACACTGCCGTAGCTTCAGTGCAAGGTTGACCCACAGAGGATAGCCGAGGTGAGAATGTAGAGAAACCAGTTGATAGTTGTCAAAGTGGATGTATGTCAGCGCTGAGGGACATTTGATGGAAAGCTATGTGGCTATATAGGTGAAGTAGTAGTAGAGAAAATTAGTAAATTGTAAGTAGAGTTAGACCATCTACATTCCAACAGAGTCCCTGGCAAGATTTCCAGCTCCATCCCGAAAGTGAAGTTTGACATAACCAACCTCAATACACCGACGGGCTCCTCACGTACTCACTGACGACCCGCCCATAGACAGCCGGCAAGGCTGACGTTTGCGCTGCTATCTGTCTAAGAACCGCTTCAAGTCCCTGTAGCCTCACTTCTATACGGTTCTCTAGGCCATGTAGGCGTACATCCACCCGGGCTTCCAAAGCTGTGAATTCCTCCATGAATTTCTGCTCTAATGCGTCCATCCGCCTTTCCAATGCAAGGTAAAGTTGCTCGGTGTGCGCATTCTCTGCGTTGGCAGATGCTACATCACGGATGCGCACAACAGCATGGGTATGAAGGTGCCCGGTTCTCGTAATGCGATCAGTAACACGTTTGCCATCACAATCCAAGCAGATGAATGTTTCCGTTGCTATCGATATGAAGAATCGTAAGGTTGGAGCCCAATGACAAGAAGATAGGACGTACTGCAGATTGCACACACCCAACAGGGCAGAGAGACTTCCTTCTCACAGTGAATGCACCGCGGACGGGAATTAGCAGCGGACTCATCTGCATTCCTTTTTGAAACCCCCGCCGATTCGAAGGAGGCGAAACGGGCCTTGGCCCTTTCGAAAGCTGCGCGCGCAGCTTCTACAACCTTCACAATATGATAATCATGCAGTGTCTGTTCCACCTTGACAACAGCATGATTCGCATCATGCGTGAAGCCGCGTTTCGCGGGTGTCTTGTCAATGCAAGACATGCACAAATCAACATAATCAGAGAGATCCTCGGACATACACTGGATACACAGAATACGAGATTTTGTGATCTGGCGTCCACAGCCATCACAACCCCATGAACTACGAGTAAAAAGTCAGTATTTCGAGCCGTCATGCTCGAGGCAAGACGTACGGATGCCATGGGAGTTTTTGAATCTCAAAGTCAGATAACGCTTGGTAGAAACGTGCTTCCGAAGGATCGAGCTTTTGGAGAAGATACTCCAATTCCCTCCTCTCTACTTGTGTCAGAGGTACCTGAGGCGTCAAACCCGACTGAACGATAAGATCACGCGTGGTAAGTTCCACGTATCTTTTGCGCTCTCCAAATTTTTCTTCAAAGAATCGACGGGACCACATAGCCGCCTGGACTTGATGGAGAGCTGCGGAACAAGCAAATGCCCAACGCGAACGGACAGGGTCCTCTGCAAACTGCTGCGGAGTATATTTGTACCGAAGAAGATTGGGAGGTGTCCGCTGGAGTGTAAAAGGCTCTCCACGCTCATCTCGAACTCCACTTTTCCCAGCAGTCGTCCACTGGGCGGTGATGGTGTTGGAAGCTCGATCCAAGCGTCCATTACACGTGTGTGTAGTTCCTTCTTCCTCATCCTCCACAGTGAAGTTGAAACGCAAGTAGGTGCGGTAAGATTGGGTCCCACCCGTGAACTCAAATGCACCCGCGAAATCCTCGCCTTTGCCAGTAATGCTGGACTGCGAAACAAGGCGGATAGAGACACGAAGAATGCAGGAAACCCGACTTCCACCAAATTCGCGCCGATAGTACCCAGACCAAGTACCTTCAATCGGAGTGAAGTCTGGATGGGCGCCGGGAGTGGGCTTGTCAAACTCGTAGTAGTTAGTAACAGAGTAGCCATCCTGAATTCCGTATTTGGCGATGGTCTCGGGTATGACCGCTGCGAGGAGTTTGGCGTCGCCCTGGAATGCAATCAGGGTTGAATTGGAGTCTCCCTCTGGATTCGTCCATGTAGCGAAAGAGTTATCAGCTGGGACCCTTTTGATGTCCCCATATGACAGTTGAAACTAGGGGGACATTATGAAGGACAAAGGGTTTCGACGAGCTAAGAACGTACGATGCCGAATGCGAAGTTACCCAAACGAGCTTGTACATCGAGATGCGTCTGCTTGAAGATAGCTGGAATACCATTATTACGAACGGGTAGCAAGAGAGATCCCCGAGCTTACCTTCAAGACTCTCTATACGATGATCCACGGCCAGCAGAATTGAAACCAGTGACTCATTCAATGTTACAAACTCCTCTTTATCGAGCACATGTTTACAAGCAAGCCTCATAACTTCCAGGTGCCGTCGTAGAAGAAGGTATATCAGCGGAAATGCATACTGAAATTCATTAGCCTTCCACGATACACGAGAAACATCTGATATGAGTCTTACCCGTTCAATACGCCCTGCACCCGTTATCAAGGACACTGTAGCGGTTGTATCGAGCTCATATGCCACATCATTCAAACTCGCATCCAACCGCTCCTCTTCTGACAGCTGATAACTATCCGTCATCTTAATCAAGTCTGCATCTGAAAGAATCTTCGGGTTAACAGAGCGCGTTGATCGTAGGAGGAGCTCGATTCGCCAAAAAGATGGATGGAAGAGATACTCGTCGACTGCTTTTCGGTTTGAGGGTAGGACGTGTTCTAGGGTTTGGTACATGGTTCGAACGATACCATATATTTGCTCTTTGTAGTGGGACATGCTGGCTTGCCATCCTGTCGCCAACGCATTATGAGTAAGCAATGGTGTAGATCGCGGGAAAGGGCATACCAACAGCCCAGTAAGCGATCCAATGCGGGAGGCTAGAAGTTCCAATCCATTAACTAACCTCCAAATAACACAGTAGACTACGTACGTCCAATTTTCAGGCCGTTCTGAAACGAAAGTATTCACCTCTTTGATACTCACAAAACCAGTCCCATCGTCATCCACCGCCTCAAGGATAGATTGTACATACGCTGCGTTGATATAAGCTAGTGCCCATCTGTCGTCCTGGCGCTTTTTTGACGCGCCGTTCTGAGTCGGCATGTCGGAATTGGAAGAGATAGCCGCCTGGGACGCCCGTGGTGACTCGCTGGCGTTAAGTTGGTCGGAGTAGTAGTCATGAAGAGCGAGAACGAAATGTCGGGCCTTGACGCTGCCTTTCCATCCCTACGTCAATGACCTGTCAATACGAAGCTTGCATATGTGTGAGGTTATGTTACATACCATTTCTTTCCAAATATTCGACAAATCCTGATGCAAAGTTAGATCAATGAAGAGCATCATCAATAAAACCCTCACAGTATCCGCTATCCTATCATGTGCCCCTGCCGCCAGCGTAGTAAGTATACGATCAGCTTCACCATGAACGACATCCGAAATCTGCTTGTTCTGCATATCAAGTTTCCTCTGAAAGACGACCATATTCTTGCTGAACGTCTCGTTAATATCCTCTTGCAGCTCCTTCAGCAACCTCTTTTTGATATCCGGAAGCTCATTCGTCCGTCTCCCCACCTCCCTCCCAGAAAACCTCGTCAAAGTCTCTCCACTCCTCGTCACGAGCTCCTCCAAAAGACTCTCGTCTACGATACAAGCCTTCGCGCCCCCGTGCGTCTCGATGAACTTTTGTAAATCGCGTTCGCGGGGCGTATCAAGTTTTCGGAAGAGACTCTCTATCCTTTCTTTGATGTCCTTCAGATGGTCGGCGTGGACATCTAATTTGCCATTGAAGGTCTGGACACCGATGGAGATGTGTACTTGGAGACTGAATTGAATGGCCTGTTGGTGCTCTAGGAACGTTCGCGCAAACTCGGAGAGTTTCGCTTCCCATGATGGGGCTTTGATGGTTTTTGCTAAGTGTAGGAGGACCGTCAGCGAGGAACATATGATTAGTTTGGGTTAGGTAACGACACTTACCTAGAACACCTTTCTTGAAGTAGGCATCACATGCCGAACCACATTTTTTAAAATCTTCAGCGATCGTAGCCATGCGATCTTTAAGCCGATCCACGACGGAGAGACCATCAGGTCCATTTTCATCAGAATTCGAGATATGACGAAGTCTAATCAGATGTCAGAACTAATCACATAACATATATACGAAGTATTGCCACGTACTCGAAAAACACCTTCACCAAATCCTGCATATGCACCTTCACAGCAAGAACCTTCCGGTCATTCTGGCGCCGTGTCGTGTCTAAAGTGACGACCGCCGCAAACGCCGCTGCAGCGACTACAAAATCCCGTCAACACCGGATGCACATCACACGACCTAGCTCTACGCTACCTCCAATGAACGGATGTAATTGTCCCAGCGCTGTAAGCCCCTTGATAATAATCTGCGCAGAATCGGCGAATCCATTCAATGAATCTTCTATGCTCTTAGGATCCATGTCCGGATCCGTGATATTCCTCGACTTCGAGCTGATAGTCTCCTGATGGGTATTGTAGAAGTCATGAACAAGGGCGGCAGCTTCGACCCGCCGCTCTTGCCAAAAAGATAAGGTTAATCGAATGAGCCACAGTAACAGCGCACGCACCAGATCCGAGTCTGAGTCCGCCTGGAGGGTCTTGAGGAGGCGCTGGGAACTCCACATCTCGTACCTCCCGACTGGTCGAGCCCGAGTTTTTGTGTTTATTCTGCGAAAATGAATACTTGCCACCGACCCCCCACGAAGGCATCGTAGGTTTCAAAATTTTTTTCGACGTTTGTGTGCTGCGTGTTATTTAAAAGCACTACAGTGCGGAGGGTACCCACGATGTCGAACAGAAGTACACATAACGGGTACGAAGCACCGGGAAAAGAGGATCCAGATAGATGTGTGTGTGCTTGACGTCTGTACGTATGTCGATGAGTTTGATCAAGCTTCATAACCTTTATGTCACCCCTGGAATAAAAGATTGATTAACAAAGAGAATCTAGAAAGAGAGGTTCATCAAGGCATCGTCCGAAAATAGTCGTAAGGGCCACAGCATCCAGTTGCACACGCAGTGATGGGGGATTACTTAGTTATCAAGGTCCTCGAGAGCAATCGGTTCTAAGCATGCTTAACGCCAGTCTCGAAAGCTGATTGTGCCTTTTCACTTGAAATACAACGAGATAGAGACCCAAAGTGACACGGTTTTCTGTAAACTTTACAGAAATCAATGAGAAAAAAGCAAACAAGTCCAGCTATTTCTCAAAAGGCTAGCTCTTCGATTGATCAAGGGTTTGAGTCGATTGATACAGTCCTTGAGGGCAGATGCACTTGGAGTGTATGTCTTCGAAAGTGATAGCAAGGTGATACAAAATCATGTCGCATCCCCTGAGTCGAACGAGGCTGTTCTCCGCCGATCACGTATAAATATCATGCATCATGATGGGGGGATTACATGGTACCCAAATGTTGTTGAGAGTTGTCAGGCTGCGCAGTGTGACGCCCAATGACTGGGTGCCAATCTCCTTATTCATAGGATCTAGTCAAAATCCGTCATGTTAGGCGCCGTGAACTCCTTGGATGAACTCCAAGGTGAGAAGCCCGAACTGATGTTTTTTATGACGGTTGCTGACGGTTGCTGTGACTCCGAACAAGACTGCGACAAACACGAGACGAAGCATAGCATTGTTGTCCTTCGAGTGGATTGATGGGTGATGAGAACCAGGAATAGATATAAGAAGGTCATCAAGTTGTGAAGAAGCAAGAAGAAAAGAGTATCAAGACTTGTTGTTACACGTAAGCGTGAGCGGAGTTGGAAATTTCGGCGCCACCTTAGACAGCATCATTCTCCAACTTGTATCACTCATTCATCTATCCATCCACTAGCACTTTTCAGCCCAACTGTACGTTACTCGACAATCCCACTAACTGCGCAAAACATAAAGTCACTCTCTTATTTCAATCTCCAGACAAGACAAATCTATGAAATTCTCCATATTGACAGTCCTTGCGGCTGGCACAGCGCTTGGTACGCTCCTCTCCGTTTTTTCTCCTTCAAAGCCTCACTTTTTTCTGCAACCCAAGTCAGCGCCTCACCCCTCCGGGTGACGGTCATCGGCAGCGAAGTCCTGTCCAGTAATGGCAGTCTCCGCTTTGGGCACGCAATGGCGCCTACCAACGCCCCCAAGATCACCATGGTCGTCGGCACCAATGGGCCACCCGAGCTCAAGATGAAAGGCGGCTGCCGCGGATCCCGATTCCGCCAGAAGGCCATCGAATTCTCCAACACCGTCCGCAAGGCCCTCGGACTCCCGCTCATCGAGGATCATCCCGTCCATGTCGACGAAGGCCGCGTTCGGATCTTGCCGTTCATCGGGACACCTAACGTCGTGGAGATCGAACGTGATTACTACATCGCCCATCCTCGTCCCCATCATGGTTCCCACGTGGGTTTCAGGCAGCGCCTGGCCAACAAGCCTTTCATACACCGCCTCCACGTCGCCTTGATGGCTCTCGGACCATGGGAAGGCCGCGCAGTCGCTTTCGTTCTCGGTGCGTCTGACTCATTGTCATCACCCCTTTATTATCTAACGACGTTTTGATTGTGTGATAATAATTATAGGATGTGGTATTGGTGTTCTCCTCAGGATGGTCTGGGTCCTCGCTATCGTTATGTACCGCCTCGTCAAAGGTCCTACGCCCGAGGAGCGCGAGTACACCGAGATCCTTTTCGTCGAGGAGATCGCTGATTCGGAATCTTCCGATGCCCCGCCTACCTACCCTTACCCTGATGAGAAGGCGGACAAGGATAAGATCCAGCAGACCGACTAAAGGAGTATTTCTTGGTTCATCGAATGGATGGGTATAGACATCCTTTTTTCGCTAGTTGACTTGAAGCTCCTAAGCACCCCGTTCTATACTCTTACGTGTAATCGTTGTTGACTCGACTTGAATCTATTTAAACTTCCTATGCCACTTCGGTGACATAGTCGGTTGTGTATTTCTCCGTAGATGTGTATAATCAAATAATAAGAATAGTATGTAGCTACATAGTAGCGTTTTTGACTCATGCCTCACTCCAATGAGACGAATAGTGGCGGGTGACGTCATCTGCCCCGGCTTTCCCCAAGTCTTCACTAGGCCCCCGGGCATCAGTGATCTCAGGCCTGAAATTTGAAACTGGGGTAAATGCACGTACAACTTCATAACGCCAACAACCCCAGGTGCAAAGCAGTACTCGTCTCAGCATCCTCCAGATTTTGATTTTTTCCGTACTTCTTTGTTGATTCAATTAACTCTACATGCTTACCCGTTTATATCGGAAGCTGGGAGTCTGGGACGTTCGTCAGGCCTAGAGGTTTCTGGGAGGGTACTCGCTATCCATCCTTGAAACCACTACTAGTAGTATTCAAACTCACATTTCAATAGGTGAGCATAAACGTCCAAACCGCAACTATGCCATAGGCCCATAGTACCCACCTCGATTCTCTTCCACAAGTTCAAAACCTATCATCAGTCCAGCTGCGTAGCGGTCCCGTCGCCCTGCCTCGCCTGAGTGATTCAAAGGTGCAATCATCACCATACTACTTACAGGCGGAGAGCCCCGTTCGACTCGGGGGCTGGACGGTAGGCGTGATTTTCCAAATCCCTTTATTTTTTCGCGTCGATGGCATTTTGTATTACATACCCGCGCCCCGATCTACTGACTGATGTTGGAGGCCCGTAGTGGGTGGGTGGGGAGAATCGACTGAGTGAGTACTGGTAAATGGACTTGGTGAGTACTCCGAGCGTGTTATGGCTGATGTGGTGATCACTTACCAGGCTCCAGCTATCTAGCTGCTTAGCGGTCTATCGCCCCCGTCAAATAAATCGTGTCGAAGATCGTTAATCTTGCTCAGACGGAAAGCCTCGTTCGACTCGGGGGCTAAGTAATCTGCACACTTTGATGGCCCTTCCAAATTTTTTTCAATATTATTGGTGACATTTTAGGTATAGATATCACAGGTCTTCTCGATCTGATGACGACCAGTCGCTGGGTACTTGTCTGCTGATGAATGTTGGATGTAGAGGGCGAATACAGTGGTGAGTGTTGTCCCAATGCCACGGTACGGCGTTCATGACGTCGAGCTATCACCTGTCCAGCTGCATAGTGGTCTTCGCATCGCCGCTCAGTCGATCCTGATGGGATGTACTTATAGCGGCGAAGAGCCTCGTTCGATTCGGGGACTGGGCACCTTTCGTACTCATCAGCAGCAACTTTTTCGATATCTCGATATCTTTCGCCGTCCGAGGCTCCTGTTCGTTCCTGGATCACGATCTTCTCGCTCACGGTGCTTGTTGTCTGTTCACTTTTGGGTACTTAAGGTCCTGCGGGTTTGGATGTGGTGATGTGCGTTGGATACGGTCCGGATGGCGAGTTCTCCGCCGATAGGTATTACGAAGGTTGCTGTTGCGATTATCAACGCGCGTCCAAACCTCGTAGCAACTCAAGTATCGTTCCCTCAAACAGTGTCGAACTGGGACACAAGGTACTGTTATGTAAGGCCTTAGGGGCTAGGATATAGTTCGATTAGAATAGGGAATACTATGTATGGCATACAGTTGTCCATTCTTTAGATCTACTTACAGGGGGAATAAGTCCGCACGGTATGGTAAAATAAATATAGCGCACCCTCAGGAGACGACTGAGGGCGTGGGGATTTGTGTATGTAGTAGTTGTATCTACGAGAAATAATGTCTGTGATCGTATGTGGTCGGGGAAGTGGCGTAACATATGAATAAGGAAAATATCCGAAAAAGGAAAATAGGAGTGAGTCTGTGAGTTACCGTCCAAATAGCGGTCCCCAGGCGGAGAACTCCATTTGATTCGGCTAGTATTAATGATCATCCCATGTCATTGATTATATTTCATCACCTAGGAGTAATCATCATGCTTGATATCCTTTGTTTCGGCTGCGGAATGGGAAGTTGGGACCAGTGGTATATGTCAAATTTGGATGCTGTCAAGCTGCAGTCAGTAACAATCCCAGCAGTCTACCGCAACTCATGGACAATTCTCCAGATAAGGTACACTTACTCTGCTCATCTGGTAGCATTAGGTCCAACCTTGACATTTGACTTCTTGTTGTCTTTGTCTTTACCATCCTTCTTGTCTTTGTCAACCTTTTCCGGCTTTGGAGTAGGTTGTGAAGGTATATCAGGTGGGCCTTTCAATCCACCATTCAAAAATGATGTGTGTCCTGAGCTGGGTAACGTCGCATTCCTGACGGGTATGGTTCTAACCCTATCACCGTTTTTGCGAGGTGTCTGGCATTTTGGTCTAGTCTTCCTTAGTAAACCGAGTCGCAAATCACAAGAATGACAATATACCTCTTCTGTCATACTTGATGCGGACGCCGCGCATGGATAGTTCGAATGATAGTGCTAGCATTGAGTCAGCGTGAAGTACACGATACCATGCAATGAACTCACTTTACATCCTGCTGGATGCTTCCAAATGCGTTCTTGGATTGCAGCATGGCTGAAACGAAAGAGCTAAGCAAGGAGATCGTAAGGTTTCTGGAGCTTAAATATGAGAGAACGCCACCTAGAATAACTGTTGAAACGCCATCCAGCGATCTCACACAGGCTGTATTCAGATAAGCGTCCACGCCCCCGTCAGTTTCAGTTTCTATCAAAAGATGTTGTTACCAATAAGCATCAACATTTCAGGGGCCTTCACCGATCTTCAGCCTCAGGGCAACGACCGTTTTATGGTCAACCACTGATTGATCCGCTTCCCGTCTCTGAAGTGAGAAACAATTATAAGAGTGGCTCAATGAGAATTATCAGCCATCACGCTCAGGCAACGTCCAGCAACACGCTGGTATTCTCGTGGTGGGCGCCGGAGAATACACTAAAGCCTCTGGCAGATGGAGGAGGAAACAGATTGGATCAAGCGGGCAGTGATATTACTTACCTGAGATTGACTTTTAGCACGTTCTTGGATAGCTGCACATCCTCAAGTAGCGTTGCAGTCTTTTTGCAACGGTTGTTTTGGCCGCTCCCAATGACAACACAGTATCAGTCTCCTGTCGCGAACACGTAGCTTGACGAAGAGATCTGCATCGTTGCCGATTTCGAACTTGAGTAGTACATTAGAAGAACAATAGACAATCAATTCCCTATCTCGCGATCAACTTCAGGGGTTTGTAATGATTCATTTCTCAGGTCCGCTCACCGGAAATCAGTTCGGGCGTCATGGAAAACAATGAAACGATATTATCATCAGATCTGACTGTTCAAGGATTCACGATTTGGCGCTTATTCGGTCGGTCAATTGGCATTGCTACTGTTCCGAGTCGTTAATCTGGGAGCTTGTCGCATAGGAAAACACCAACGATCGATAAATGCAAGAGGCTTTCTAAGACTTTGTGCGATGAAATCAGCATAAAGCCCAGGATCAAAAATGATGACGTGTTCCCGCATTATCAAGTAATGCCCTTATCTGCTGCAGAAGGAGGATAAGGACCAATCGTAACTTGAAAGGGTAAGAAAATACCTTAGGAATGACCATCATTTGATCCACGAGTTCACCTTCAAGGCTAAGCATGTCGAATGAGACGCCAACGTGATGCAACCAAATGCGATGATAATGACGAACGTGGCTTCGAGGAGCTGACCAAAATCTTCAGATGGTTGCGGGACTGGGAACATAGCGAGTGGTAGCCATGTCAATAAGTTGGGTGATATGAATATGGATATACTACAACTGGGTGCTGACTTGAACTCCATTGAACATTCCATTTGAACCCCATCTCGTCCATCGGATGATCCATCTTGTACATCTGGTCGCAAATATTCCTGTCAACAAATCCGAAAAGTAAGAAAATGAGCAATTGCAAGTACTGGTACTCGCGTGAGTACAGAGGCTAGACTCGAGTCACGTAGAAGTAAATGAGGCCCAGCCCTCATGCATCATGATTCATATAAAGTCGTTGAACATCCGAGTCGCTCCGAACAATAAACCAACGTTCAATTTATGTAAAACTCCGATGCGCTTAGAATTCGTCTTTGTGACCGTTTGCAGGGAGTAGGAAAGAATGGACGACAAGATCTATCGTAAGGTGTCCGGTGTACATTGGCAATGCCCCTGATCTAATCGTACCATATCGTATAGTGCTTTTGACTCTCCTTGGTAATCCGACCTTAGCTCAGTTGGTAGAGCGTGAGACTGTAAAGGTTGACATGCTTTATCTCAATGTCGCCTGTTCGATCCAGGCAGGTCGGATATAGCAGGTCTCATGTACCCACATAATTTTGCTTTTGTTTCCTTTCCGACTTATCTATGACAGAGTCTCTTGCAAGGCTCATATCCAACGGTCGATATTTAAGTTCTTATTCCTCGTCGGAAAGTTGATAGATTGGATAACTAACTTGAATGGGTTGACACAAGCTTGAATTGGGAGGCCCCCTCAGATATCATCTTTAACGCTTATATATACTACATATCCACTGGCCCATGCAAACCCGAGTTTCCCTCGCAGAGTCTGTACGAGAGTCAATGATATCTTAATATCTCCTCTTTGTCTTCCTTCGGCTAGGTCATGGATCGAAATGGGAGCCCACTGGTTATTTGCGCTATGCTGCTTTGTAAATTGTGAGTCATTCTATTCAAGTTGAGCAGAGACTAATTCACTTGCATTGAAATGATTGATAATTATCTACAATCATATTCTCCCGACTTTCTTCAAGGAATCACCTTGTCAAGTCTCGCGACAGACAGAGGACCTAGATTCGGAGAATATATTTTTCCTACATATATGGATTGGTCTCATGAGGAGCGCTGTGGCGTCGCTTCCGGTTAATTCGATAGGGTACCTCAAATCTGGCAAAACCTTAATTCTGACAGGGTTGCCTTACATATCGACAGTCAGAGGTAATCGCCACTACATACTGGCTTCACTTTAACTACGTTATCTAAGTATCCGCAACAACAAGCCATCAGATTATGAGGATGAAAGGTATCCCTCGCATCAATTTATAAGTTCTATTTGCCGGACAATACTGAAGAACCAATGAGAATTAGTTTCGGCTCTGTCTACCTCTACGGAATGTGTCAATCAAGTAGAGGGCTAGGAAGGGTTCTGAATGGACTGCCCCCGCCCCGGTTCCCACTCCGAACCGATTCCATCCAATTTGACGAGTTCTTGAAAAAGTTACGACGTGTTTTCTTCAGCTCTGTATAGCCAGCAAGTCCATCTCACGTCACCTTTTTAGACCTGAATCCAGAAATACAAGATTGTTCCCACCATGGTGATAAGTACGCCTCTAAAAAACAAATGCCACGCATCAAGCCTGATCAAAAATTGGTGTGAAGTTATTCCCCTTACTGAGCATCACACAGCACATGCATAGCATCCCAAGGCAAACAACCTCAACAGTCCTGTTTTGGATATGGTCAAATGATAGATAAAAGGTCGTGAAAGAAGGTCGCGTTTGTCTTGTCATCGAGTTCTTCACAGACATGGCGCTCGATAGCATGTCTAACGACCCAAACCCTCTACGCAAGCAACGAGACGCCAAGCGTCCAGCTCATTGTGTGCAGTATGAATTGTTAGACTGACCAGGGAATTACATGATGTATTCGCCTCTCTTTAGGTCCAAGGCGGATACAACTCGGAGACGATTGTCTACTAATGCTGGCCAGAACCGAACCGAGGCTCGAAGCAAGTAAGTCACTTTGTAGTGTGGAAAAGCATCAATATCTGATGTCTTCTTTGCAATACTAGACGCAAGAAGCCAAAGCCATCAGCGAGTTCAACGTTAGCACAAATTACTCTGTTCGAATTGAAAGCAGGACTCACAACAAATACTTAGTTCCCACAAATTTTCCGTCAGATTGTTCGATGGCCTGGGAGGTTCTCCAGATTCGACTACTGCGGCTACTAGTAAGCTGAACCCAAAAGCTAGTGAAGGAAAAAAGGAACCAAGAATCACTGGATCGAAATGAGATTGTCCTCTATGGGCAAGTCATCAGTGAGCAAGGCGGCAGGTATTGGATCGGATGGTGAAGCAGAAGATATGAGCACACTACAACGACTGACATTAGCATACTTAATATGGGTCTCGGAACCTTAGTATAAATGCCACAAGACTCTTTTAATCTATCGAAAGTGATGATAAATTCTGTCAAAGGGGTGCGTGACTTGATAAACTTGTTAACAATGCACTTACTTCGAGCTTCAAGCATGTATTAAGGATTGAGACAGCATGCCAGCAGCGCCATCAACAACTGGTGTGTCAGCGTGACGCATCTCATCATCACACTTCCGGATCCATTCAACCCCTCCGAATTTTCCAAACTCAATGGATTGTACTCATTACCTGGTATACTGAGTACTACGACCTCACAGATGGCGATGTATATTTTAACTCAAGGGCTGCATCAAATCAAGAAAACGGAGATATATGGTAGTCATCTATTTCCACTCTAGAACGCTTGATTAGTACTAATGAATTGCGAAGAGCTTCTTTTGATACGGTCACATCACTGCACATGCATCCCTGATTTCACATCTCTTTGCAAAAACGTGGATCTCGTCGTCGTCAAGTATTTCAAATAATCTACATGGGCCGACCAAGGAACAATCAACTTCAGAGGCTTGCCCCAGATTTGATGTGGCGTTAAGCGTGTTGGGTTGGAACCGATTTCTCTCAAGACCGCGAAATACTTTATTTTTAGACATGGAACTCCGAATACCAAGGAAAAGCGACCTGATGATCGGCTAACTGTCATTTTTCCACCATTCTCCTTGTCGATCAATCTTCCATTCCAGGGGTGACATACATACGTACAGAGCTCATGAAATTGTCGACACAAGCGACGGGGATCTATCTGGATCTTTCGGCACTATGAAAAAGATGGAACCCGTGGTTTGTATTTCGACATCGTGGGTACACTTTTCCTGCTGCAGCGCTTATCAGCACACGTCTCTTAACGTTGTAGCCCACAATGCCTTCATGGCTTGGAAAGCGGTCACTATCCCACAACCAATCCAGAGAGTTGAAGGTATCTAGTGACGAGTTCCCGCTTCCACAAGACATGAGCGGATTCGGTATGTGCTCTACCGCTGTTGCTCATCCGATAATTCTTGTCTCTAAATCATACAAATCTATTTCATTCAGGGGGAATCGACGCTGCCGCCCATGTCAATGACTTCTGCAATGTCCACCAGGACACCATCAACTTGAATGCCAGGAATATCGCGGATGTGAACCTAGATGCTCGGAGCATAGAAGATTCCTTGAACGGGTTCACCGATTCTGCAAATACTATCATTAAAGGCCTTACAGCACTGGGACATTTGCACCCGTTCATTGGAAGTGCGTATCACGTATAGGACTTGTGTGACTCATCCGAAATTAACGGAATCTGTAGTTGCTGTAGGCGCGTTCGCACTAGTCGTTACTTTAGACTTGACACGACGCGAGAATGACCGAAAGATTCTCGCCGTGAAGCTGCAGATGCAAGAGCTGATGAAGGTGTTTTTTGAGTGCGTTTTATTCGTTCTTCAGTCCGCTATCAGTTTCTCACATTCTGGTCAGGCTTCGTCATATTTCTGATTCTGAAGAAAAAGGACCCGATGGCCTCTCTGTCGCAGATCGTCTTGAGGAACGCGTGAAAGCTATTGCTACAGACATAAAAGAATGTGGTTCGGCATGTGACATCTACCTCAAGAAGGGAGTTCTAGGCGAGTTACATTCATTACTTGATCCAGCGAAATTCTTGCTGACGGCACTCTACACTTAGTAAAAACCATCAAAGCTACCGTATGGGAAAATAGACTGTCTGGCTTTGCAACAACGTTCCTCGAGCACCGTCATGCCCTCGAACTGGGCCTGCAAGTGCATATCTCCCTTGGTGTCGATTCTTCCAATCGGAAGTTGGACACTCAAGGTGACCAGCTGCAGGGACTCAATGAAAAGCTCGATATGCTACTTCTCTTCCGAAAACTGGATACGGCACGTGAACGCGATCTCCAGAAGTTTATCGAGGCCCACGGCGGCGCGAAGGCCTGTATCCTGGATGAAGGCCTTTTGGAGGAGCTCGTAACGAGGAGTGGAGAGTCCTTGACAAGGTTTTCCGGCCGGGAGGCGGGGAGGCGGACGAACGAGCTTCCAGATATCAAGAAAAAGTTATTGAAGGAGCTACAGGAGGACATCGACGAGACGTTGAACAGGAACATGGTCATCTTTGAGAGGAAACTCGACATGCAGAACAAGCAGTTATCAGAACTCATTTACGGCGAGACCGATCTTATCCTTACTACACTTGCGGCAGGAGCACACGACCGTATAACGGATCCTGTGAGGACTTCGTTCATTCATTATCGAATCCCCTCTAATCTGATTATCAGGACTTGTCTCATATTTGGAAAGACATGGTACATAAACATCCCTTTCCAAGTATAAATCCCCGTTAACTAATCATTTATTGATAGGGATGGAAGGGCAGCGTAAAGGCCCGGCATTTCGTGCTTGCTCTCCATGATTACTACTCCGATCAACTTAGTTCCGCCGATTCGCCTGTGTTGTCCCAGCCGTCTAGCTCTTCGACTCCCGATACGCCGACTCGTAGCAGCATGCTATTTGTGTCTCGGAAGCGTCAGGACGACCGGTGGGCCCTGGCTTACATCAACGCAGCATACGTGCAACCTATCCTCGAAGCGGTGGATGACGATGGGACTGGTTTTGTGAGTATCAAAGAAGTGAATACTTTCGTTGCAGAACGACCCGAAAATTGGAGGTATGTGCAGAACTCAGTCGCTTGAACATTGATTGATCGTTCGGAACTTCCAGCCTCCCGCATTGGATCGCTTACTGGGCTGTCGGTATGTCTTTTTCCCCCTGACCTACATCATGACTTAGTCATATACATTGACAACAGGATGGCAAGCCAGCATGTCACACTACAAGGAACTGATCTATGAACTTATCCAAACCATGTTCCAAACCCTGGAACATGTCCTACCTTCAAACCGAAAGGCGGTCGACGAGTATCTCTTCCATCCATCCTTTTGGCGAATCGAGCTCCTTCTGCGATCAACGCGATCTGTTAACCCGAAGATTCTTCAAGATGTAGACTTGATCAAAATGACGGAAAGCTATGAGATGTACGAAGAAGAGCGTTTGGACGCAAGCTTAAACGATGTGGCCTACGAGCTTGATACAACCGCTACAGTGTCCTTGATAACAGGTGCAGGGCGTATTGAACGAGTAAGACTCAAATCGGATGAATCTTGTGTATCGTGAACGGCTAATGGATTTCAGTATGCATTCCCCCTAATATACCTTCTTCTACGACGGCATCTCCAAGTTATGAGGCTTGCTTGCAAACACGTCCTCGATACAGAGGAGTTCGTTACATTGAATGAGTCTCTGGTTTCAATTTTGCTAGCCGTGGATCATCGTATCGAGAGTCTTGAGGGTAAGTTGTCGGATATTTCCTTCTAGCAATCCATAATAACGTCATTGCAGCGATTTTTAAGCAAACCCACCTCGATGTACAGGCTCGTTTGGGTAACTTCGCATTCGGCATCGTACGTTTTTTGCCATCGTAACCGTTTGCGATTCGACCTTACTTTCCATCAGTTTCAACTCTCTTATGGGGACATCAAAAGAGTCCCAGCTGATAACTCTTTCGCTACGTGGACGAATCCCCAGAGAGAGTCCAACTCAACTCTAGTCGAACTCCAGGACGACGCCAAAATTCTCGCAGTGGGCATACCTAAGAACATAGCGAAATACGGAATCCAGGACGGCTACTCTGTTACGAACTATTACGAGTTCGACGAGCCTACTCCAGGCGCCCATGTAGACTTTGCTCCGATAGAAGGGACTTGGTCGGGGTACTATCGGCGCGAGTTTGGTGGGAACTGGGTTTCCTGCATTCTTCGTGTCTCCATCCGTCTCGCCTCGCAGCCCAAGATCACTGGCAAAGGCGAGGATTTCGCGGGTGCATTCGAGTTCATAGGCTTGGCCCAATCTTATCAATCTTATCTGGGCTTTACCTTCATTGTGGAGAATGAGGAAGAAGGGACAACACACACATGTATTGGACGCTTGGACAGAGCTTCCAACACCATCACCGCCCAATGGAAAACCGCTGGGAGAAATGGAGGTCAAGATGAGCATGGAGAGCCCTTTATACTGCAGCGAACGCCTCCCAATCTTCTTCGGTATAAATATACTCCACAACAGTTTGCAGAAGATCCTGTCCGTTCGCGTTGGGCATTTGCGTGTTCCGCAGCTCTCCATCAAGCTCAGGCGGCGATGTGGTCCCGTCGGTTCTTCGAAGAACGATTCAGAGAGCGCAAAAGATATGTGGAACTTACCACCCGCGATCTCATCGTTCAGATGGGTTTGACGCCTCAGATACCTCTGACCCAAGTAGAAAAGGGGGAATTGGAGTATCTCCGTCAAGAGCTCGATCCTTCGGAGGCACGTTTTTACCAGGCGTTATCGGATTTCGAGATCCAAAAGCTCCCATGGCATCCGTACGTTATACTTTGAGCGTGACGGCTTGAAATACTGAATACTGACTTTCAACTTGTAGCTCATGGGGTTGTGATGGCTGTGGACGCCAAATCACTAAATCTCGCATTCTATGCATCCAGTGCATGTCCGACGATCTCTCAGATAATGTCGACTTGTGCATGTCCTGTATTGACAAGACACCCTCAAAACGCGGCTTCACGCACGACGCGAGTCATGCGGTCGTCAAGGTAGAACAGACTCTGCATGATTATCATATTGTGAAGGTTGTAGAAGCTGCACGGGCAGCTTTTGAAAGGGCCAAGACCCTTTTCGCCACATTTGAATCGACGGGGGCTTCGAAAAAGAATACAGACGAGTCCGTTCCTAGTTCCTTTCCACGGTGTATCCACTGTGACAAGGAAATTTCTCTGCCCTGTTGGGTGTGTGCAATCTGCAGTACGTCCCATCCTCTCATTACCGGCTGTCACCTTACGAATCTTTACCTATAGCAACGGAAACCTTTATCTGCCAAGATTGCGATGTTAAACGTGTTCACAATATTGAAACCGAGCATATTCATACCCATGCTCTTGTGCGCATTCGTGATATCGCACTTCCCATTGCTGAGAACGCACACGACGAGCAATATCTCGCATTGGAAAGCCGATTGGACGCATTGGAACAGAAGTTCACTGAGCAATTTTCAGCTCTGGAGGCACGAGAGAACGAGCGCTTTGCAGCCTTGGAAGCCCAGGTGGATGCACGCCTGAATGGGCTGGAAAACCGCATAGAAGCAAGGCTCCAAGGAATCGAAGCAGTTCTTAGGCAGATAGCAGCACAGACGGCGGCCCTGCCGGCTGTCTATGGGCAGGTCGTCAGGGAGTATGTGAAGAGCCCGTCGGTGCATTGAATTTGTTTATGT
>JABAJX010010003.1:0-25767 GCA_018221735.1 Termitomyces sp. K1Aa
ATATTCACCTGTCGGATCCGACAAGCTTCCACTCAGCGACGGAGCCAAAAATGGAAGATGGAATGAATGGACGGAAACCATAAGGCTGTGATTCTGATATTAAAATTGAGTCATCGAATGGTAGTACACGAGTTTAAAGTAGTAACTTAAGTATCTGAATATCCATAGAATCAATTAGATCAAGCAAAGATCAAGCTGAAACACATCTGAATCCTGCGCTACTCGACTCGGTAGCTCCATTATTGATCAAACCTCCGTTGCGTCCAAGCGTTACATATTGCTTGTTGGATGCAGCGAGGATAGAATAGACACCACTTGCCTCACCTTTCTTCGGACGTATTACGAAGATCTCCCACGTGGATGCGGTGGCACGGGAGGCAGAGATGGTATATGATCCGCTGATGTCTGCGGTTAACGAATTGGTTGATCGATACTGCTTTAATGGTTCCTGCGTTGGGAGCGAATGAAAGCTGGAATTTAGCAGCAAGACTTTGAGAGACGGAAGACGAGATGAGGTTGGGAAGGCCAGATGTAGTAACATAAGCATTAGTGGTGACGGACTGAATAGTATGGAATGTGCCGATAGGATTAGAGGGTGCCGAGGCACATACGTTGGAAGCTCCGGGACGAGTGGACAAAAAGTAAAGCTGATTGCTAAAGGTGTTACCGGTACCCCATGAAGTCAACGAGGAAGAAAGCTGCGCTGCAGCCACCGGGTTGGCTTGAGAGTACGCGAGATAGATCACAGACTTCCAATCGTCGCTATAAGTAGCAGTATCTTATTCCTGGAGCGTGTAATCATGGACAGCCTGGGCCCAAGCTGCGTCATACATGTGTTCATTGATGAGTGTCACAGGTAGAATCTGAATAGCGGCGATTTCGATCTTTTGGTCTCCCCCAAAGGTGAAAACGAGGTTGGAAAGGAGGTACTTGACTGCGAAAGTGAAACAAATACTTATAGCCATGCACCTGCTTGTCAGTCCATGACATTGCCAGGTGTAATGAGATTGTGAAGACCTTGCTCGGGATAGGGTTGATCTCTATCTGTGGCGCTGGCCGCGGGATAAAGGTGCCAGTACACTTGTGCAGCGTGCTGTTCTGTGGCAATCAATAACCGGCGCGCGTAGTTCTTGATATCGGCATCGCCCGTGGCATCAGCCCACAAAAGGCCATCGTAATAGCCATTTACTGCTTCGCCAATCGACTCTTGCTCACGACCACCCCCACCATTAGGCAATAAGCTTGAAATTACAAAAGTTAATTGGCAGCCATGTACCTTGAAGAGAAACATGCATACCCCACGAATGACCTGCGAACTAATCCCTACAGCGTGTAACAGGAAAATATGTATCTTTTCTCGATGGATTGACGATGTCACGGAGGAACCACTTCATTGATGGTCGGCCCAAATTGGTTCAACCATTTTGTCATGTCTAGCAAGAATAGGTCAGAAGACAACACCGCGACTAAAGAAAAGGTGGTACTTTGCAATTACCGCTGCGGCAGCAAGGAAGTATCCATAATGCGTTGTAATATGCATTTCCATAATCGACCCACTGGAACACGTTGTTGTATCCTGCACTGAAGTGCGAGGAAAAGGTGCAGTGGGCCTATGTGGAGTTACTGAGAGCTGGGATTAGGGTATAAACTCATCTCGACTCGGTTTTCTGGTGCGATTAGAGTATCATTCTGCTCGTGTGTATGGTGCTGAAAACATGCGTTGAATGCTTACTTAACGCCGTTCAAAACGCCGAATCGACCCACCCAACAAAAGATGCAGACCTTATATAAACAGATCGACTATCATCTGTTATAAGGTCTGCTACCGGAGACTAATGCCACCCCACTCAGTCTCGTAAGCGGAGACCGCGGTGGACGCTGAATTTGAAGGTCCACAAGTTTTCATACGTAGAATGGAAATACGCACTACCACAGTAGTAGGAATTACCAACTATCCCAAATTTGCGGTACATCGGTATGTCTTACACGTTTCATTTAGGGACGCGTTGGGCATTCGCATCTCCGGTTACAATTTGGGACAATCATTTGTTTCAGTGTACAAGACTCCATGGTATGTGAATGGTATCCGTTAGTAATGAGGTAGGGAATGAAAACTGAGCCGGTGTCCTCAGGATGACAGTGGTGGGATAAGGTGGGGACATTGTAAGGACAGTGGGGAGTGATACATAAAATAAGACATATTATACTTACGAACGCCGGGTAATGACAGTGCTGGTCATACGACAGGTAGTGGATATATACTATGAGATGGTGATCCTGACGGTGATCATGATGGCGATTCAGGAAAATAGAATCTAAAAGCTCTCGGTAGCGTTAGCGAAGTTGAACCATTCGCTGAAAGAAAAGTCTGCCTGGAGGCCTGACTCAGGAGTAGTGATGGCGTTAACCGTGTTGATCGTGGACGGCTCAGTGAGGGCAGGATGTGGCTCATATCCAGCCAGGAAATCCCTGCTAGTATTGACGGGATCAAAATCCAGCTGGCGAGAACCGCATACGACGCTCTGTGCCTCCTGAAGCTTCGCTTGATATATCAACTCTTGAAGATGGTCATCAAGTGTTTCCAGGGTCACTCCTTGACGATACCAATTCTCTAAAAGCTCAACAGCGTCGGGCTGTATCATGATTGTCAGAACCAGCACCACAAGAGAGCAGCTAATCATGACTTACCGTCGTGTTTTTGCTACTAGAACGATTGCTTGGAGTTTGTACATCGGAGGGAGGAAGGATAGCGTGAGCTCCTTCGAAGACCGGTATCTGCATGGGAATGGGTGTCTGGGAAGTGAAAGGAGGATTCGATGCGCCAGAGTGATTGATAAATACGGAGGGGTGAGCTGATTGGTTAAGAAGAGGTTGAGCACTGTGACCAGCACCGAACTCATAGAGATCATAAACCGGCGCGTTGCCTAGGTCGTTACTCGCCTGGAATTACGCTGTGTTATAATAAAGACAACAAAAGGAAAGGGCGATTACTCGCCTTGAAGTTGATATGTTCATTGAAAGTGATATCCGAGTTGGCCGTGACCGGGGTAGCGAAGGGAAGGTAAGGAGTGGTAGGTCCAGAGCTGTCGGGGGACGAAACACTTGAAGTGCTGGATTCATTGATGTCGTGAGAAGGGTCCAATGGATAAGGGAGAGAAGTTAGCGGCAACATGTCTTCCGTGTCCGAACTGGCACTACTGCTTGGTACGCTGCTAGTTGGCTTCGACTTCCTCAGTCTTTTCTGCGATACCTCCTGTTTCTTCAGTCTCCTTTCCAACGCTTCCTTCCTCCTCTGCTCCTGCTTAGCCCGTTTTAATCCCCTCTTCCCAGGTCGATACTCGTACCCCGGATGCTCCTCCGCGTGCTTCTCCTTCTCGATTGTGGCTAGTCGGTTAAATTCTTCTTTGACTTCGTGGTCTGCTTGTTTCCACATCTTCCCTAAGACTGTGGCCTGGTCTGTGGCATTGCCTGGGATATCTTCGAGCGCCCGGTGATGTTGGCTGAACAACATAAAACTGTTCAATGGCCGGGGTACGCGGTCGGATTTGTGCTTTCGCTGTGCTTTTGGAGCCTTCATGATGAGTGATAGAAATAGAGATGGAGTTGGTGACGATGAAGGTATAGAGATAAACGCGTCAAGCGTGGTCAAGAAGCGTGTCGGTGGTGGGTGGTCGAGAACTGGGTGAGCTTTGAAATATATAATGGCGTTTGGCCTAGTGGCCGTCTTTCTGCACGTGAGGATTGCGCCGCGCCAGTGGCCATACCTTTGGGTCGTAACGCCGATAACAATGAGAGTGGCCAAAGTTCAGATCAAAGCTATGATCAACAGTTGTTAGAATTGTCGTCGTTGCTTAGTCCTGAGATCTTGCATGGCTTATAGTTTTCCCTCGATAGGCCACAGGAAGACAGTATTCTGGGTGACCAGAGAAACTTCCACTGGTCCATCAGATTGTTTGGCGAGATTTCTGGAGACATATGGTGAATTCTACATTACAGGAACCAGATGATATTTCTCAGTTGACTTGAACGTAAGATCTTCCGACTCTATTTGCCATGCAGGCGATCTTAATTAGTAGAGATAAGTGATTAAGTATTCAAGGTACATACGAGTAACTGACCGAAACATGCAGATTATCAAACGATTGGTAGCTTTCCAAGAGCTTGGAATTGGTGGCCGTGCAGGATTACAACCTTTTCGCGAGCGTAGTACGTTCTCTCCAGCATAACACATTCTTTTCCAATAAATGACGGCAGAAATGCCGCAAAATCAGGTCTCGTAGGTATGAGCGCGAATTAAATCACGAAAATTACAACAGGGAAGCTGCACTGGAAAAGCCAGGGATGCCAAAGAGACCCCATCCGAAACGATCTGGCCCTGCCTTGAGAAGTCGACACCAGGGTCGGAGAAGAAAGGTCTCGATCAACTTTTGGCCAGCCTCGGTTATAGGTAAACATCTATACATAGAAAGTTCCGAAAAAAACCCGGGTGTTACTACCCAAACCGAGTATCTTGGTGAGATCAAGTTGAAAAAGACGAAGTTATCAGTAGATACCGGCCTCATCCGACTCTCGAGCTAAACCTCTCTCGAGGGTTGCTCGCGCTTTGTCTTTTGAGACCATCGTATAGTCGAAGAATACCATGAAATAACTGTGTAAGTTGTGGCTATGATAGACTCATATGATAAAGATTCTAATATCTCGTGTGCGTGAAGGGAAGTGAGTTATTTTTTTTACCAACTACAAGAGCCCAAAGGTGGTGATGTCTCGCCTTGTCCTCGCCTAATCGGATACTTAGGAGTGATATAGGACACTCCACTGGTCTTTGGCACCTTCTGCAGACTTGGTGACTGCTCAGTGGTCGTGCAAATAACAGCAATCGGGCCATCGGTCGGTTGATTTCGGTCGATCACGACGGTAATTGGCAAATTCCTTACTCATTCGGAATGTAGATATATAAACCAGTGGTGCCGACAACCGCTAGACGGCACAAAAACCCTGGGCGAAGCTGGGCGATCGGTATTTCCAAAAATAACGGATTGCACCACGTGGGTGTGAAGCCTTTTGACATTGGCAGAAAAAAAATGCCTTGCCGTTCGAACTCTCAGGTGGGCAACTGAACTCAGTTCTAGGAGTCGACTGATAACCTTCCCAAAGCAACTGACGTATATCCACTTTCATGCACGCCGAATCCTGCTACATAAAATGCCGAGATAACGAGAGTAAGCGAGAGGATGCGGGGGTCAAACGAACTTCCGATGGTGTATTCAGGGGTATTCGATTTGTTTGTCGCGCAGTAAGTACTTATTCATTGTAGCGAAGAACCGGAGGCGCATCAATGATTATCGATACGATGACGGGGCCCCGCTTGTGCATTTCGGAATTCGTTCCTTCTTCGATAAGAAACTGGTAGAGTCTCGTACCTCTTCCTCGTTCAACGGGTTGACAATAGCCTGACTGCTTGCCTCAATGATTTCCAACTACATACATAGTGTTTCACTTCAACATCGACGTTCAATGCCACCCTGAATCTTGGACAACCAGGCACAACCCCAGATCGCAAAACAAAGGGCCTACATTGAACCGTGGGGCCTGAAGTTCCCCTTGGGGTTCCTATCCGCATATGGTATGTCCTCGTCACTCGCGTGCAATTTTCGAATTTTGAGCTTCTCCTAAATTCTCGGGTCATATTCAGAATGTTATAAAGGTACGAAGGAATAGATTACGAGACATCCCGACATGCCCTCATCCAAGTCCTCCGAGCTTTCCGAAAAATGTGTCGAGGATATCGAGAAGGAAGTCGCACAGTCCACCAATGAATATTCTCCTGAGCTTGAGAGGAAAACGCTGTACGCCTCTGTCCTTTATGATTTTGTCTGCACCACTAACGACGTGGTAGTCGACGGATCGACTGGCGCATCCTTCCCCTCTTTGGCTTACTCTATGCTGTCGCTGTTACTGATAGAGTAAACACTGGTGTGGCCCGTATCGCCGGAATGGAGAAAGACCTGGTATTTGGGCTTTTCACTTTGAAATTCAATCTTGTACCCACGAACCGACAGAAACTCAACATCGGCGACCGTTACAGTATTGTATCGTGCATTTACTTCATTCCCTATATCCTTTTGTGAGTTGGTATAGTCTTCTGACTCGTTCTTTCGGCTGATGATTTCCCAGCCAACTCCCAAGTAACATTTTTCTGCGAAAGCTCGGTGCACGCTTATGGATAGCCATATGCGTGACTGGGTGGGGCGCGTCCCAACTGGGCATGGGCTTCGTCCCCACCTGGGGCTACCTTGCTCTCTGTCGCACCTTGCTCGGCTTTTTTGAGGTAGGCTTATCCCATTGATCTGGAGAATGAGACAATAATTGACCATTGATTTCAGGCCGGTCTCCTTCCCGCTCAGGTGTTCGTTATTTCGACATGGTATGCTTGGGTACTCTGTCGCATGTAATCCAACGTACTCATTCAACCACTAATGGTATAGGTACAAACGCCATGAGGTGCAAAAACGAATGGCAGCGTTCTATCTCTTCTCGATTCTCATTGGAGGATTCAGTTCGATCTTTGGTAGGTGAACGACTGCTCTCATCATTGTCTTATCTGAACCGAGTCCAGGGTATGCTCTGACCCTGATCGCCCCTGCGGGTGGGCTCCACGGCTGGCAATGGATCTTTGTGCGGTTATTTGTTCAGGTGTGCTTCCCTGTGTTAACCCTACTCCTTTAGGTCATCGAAGGCATCATTACAATTCTAATCGGCTTTATGACCTACACATGGTTCCCAGACTTCCCAGATGAGAATCGTTTCTTGTCTCCGGAACAGACGAAGGTCTTTATTTTGTATCTACTTCCTCGGATTAGTTCTGACTATCGATATAGATGGTGCTCGAACGTGTTGAGAAAGATCGGGGCGACGCTATGCCGGACCAATTGACTATGGAAAAACTCGGCCTTCACCTCTGTGACTGGACAATGTGGGCATTCGGTGCGTTTCCTGACCTCTTCCGCGTTCATCGAGTAATAAGACCTGTTTAGCGCTGATGTTGATGGCTGGATCATTGCCTACCTACACAATGGGTGAGTATATACTCAAGTATTTTTATCAATACTTAAAGTCTATAAGGTTTCTTTGCCCCCGTTATTCTTTCTTCTATGGGATACAACGTGCGAGACTCCCTACTTCTGGCCTCCCCACCTGTTGTCATCTCGGTATGTTAGGTTCACAGCGCTTTCTGTACGTTACTCACTCATCGACTGGACAGGTGTTCTTCTCTTTCGGATTTGCTTACATTTCCGACCGAACACGAAACAGAGCTGTGATAATCGTCATTTCAACCCTCCTCACGATCCTAGGGCTTGCTTTGACAACCTATGGCCCGAATAATCGAGTTCGTTACGCTGGTACACCTATTTTTCCCTGTGTCTGCTCAGCCCAATTGACTGATCGTTCCATAGGGCTCTTCTTCTCCTGCATAGGAGCTTACTCAAATGTTCCCACCATCCTATCATACGTAAGTTGAAGCTTTCGATACCGAGACAAGAGTCCTTTTGACATCAGAGTTTAGAGCTCTAACAACGTAGTATCCCACTCCAAGGTAAATTTTCTCTTCTCAAGAGGCTTTTCATGTTTACTCATTATTAACAGCGCATGGTTTCAACCGGTGTTATCGTTGCATTTGCGGGCATTGCCGGTGTCTTTGCTACGACTGTGTAAGGTCCCGCCATTGTATTTTAGAGTTCACTCAATGAATATGGCTTTTCTCAGATTCCGCCAGCAGGATTACCCAAGGCATGTCATCTACAATGGATTACGATCAAGTTATTAATGTATGCTTTTGTACAGGTACCTCAACGGTTTATGGACGTCGATTGGCTGCCAGCTCCTTCTGCTCGTCTTGCTGGCGATGACCTCATATACGTTCATACGGAGGAACAGGCTTTACCGGGAAGGCAAGATAGGTCCTTTGGAAGGCACACCAGGGTTCTACTACACTATCTAAAACGTCAAGTGTGTAAACATTGACAACCGTCTGCGATACTAGATAGAAATCCTCCTAGACCATAGAGCCATTGACGAAAACAGGAAATTCCAATCGTCGTATGTATGTACTGTTACCCATCCTCCCGAGGGCAGAGGTCTCATTCGGAAAAGGGAGGAATACTTATTCCACGTTAGTATACGTATAGATTTATACATTCCTTTATCTTATCATCGATCTTTGCATAACGATTCCCAATCACCGTTCCATCTTGTAACAACTATAAATCCAAACGGTAATGACTGCTACAAATAACTAGTGTTGTAACTGGTTAGGTTATGTCTAGTTTAAGAAAGGTTTCACAGAAGGGAACCATCTGGTGAAAGTATTCGAGTGAGAATTAACTGTTTGAGGTACGCTGCATCATAGTCAAGAAAAGAAGGACATAGGGCTCACATAGATAGAAATTTTCGAGGACATTGTAAAGTGGGTAGGTGTATAACGAGCCTCATGAAGAGGAAGGAGTACACTACCGAAAGAATCAATACGAATCCGGATCCTGTTATGCTGCTAATCAAAAATGACTCGTTGAGGTAACAGTCGCCATGTCTACTCCGTGAGAGATATTGGTAGCAATTTAGGTAGCATCCTAGAAGCATAAGACTTGAGCTTCCTCTACTCTAGTGTCATTCGAAGAAATAAACAAGTTCAAGGAGGTTGGAACTTGGGCGTGAGCTTCGAACTCACGATCTAATGATAATAATGCTCTCCAATAGCTTATCAAGAGATGATCTCTATGATCATTGAAGCTATCAGAGTCTCGGTCAGAAATGACGGGACAGCTTCCAATTGCCTGAGCTCAGGTTGTCAGGGTTCCAGACGGATGAGAACAAAAGATTCGAAAGTGGATTTGTTGTGAATGGCTGTCCACGTCAGTGACGTCACAGCTTGAAGATTGATCAAGCCGGCACCAAGTCGGCATTCAACTTGACCTCCAACTTGCCTACATCTACCACTTCAACATCATTGGATAAAGCTTCAAAGTCTGGCGTCACATTGAGTGAGTGGCATCTGAACCTATTGCATGGAGAGGCCACTCACTGAATCGTGTTTACAAATACTCATTATCGTTCGGGAACATCCAATTTGCTTGCCTGTCGACTCCCTAGTACGTATACTCCATGCAACCATATTGCATTGACATCCCTGCCGACCCAAGGGTTGAGCGTGGAAAAACATTTAACTAGGCAACCAAGTACAGCAGCAATGATCTATATATTTATCACTGACGCATCCTTGACATATATCAATAGCCCTCATATCTATCAAAGCCTTAGACACGTTCATCATCTGAATGCACATATTGCTGCCAGATACATAATGTACCACAGACAGGTTCACGCTCTTACAACTCCCCATATCCCTCACTCTCGCTGGCGGTCTCGATGACATCCTCCCGTCAAGTAGTTATCGACGATTCGAGCTCTCGCATAGACTACAGTGCTGGCTGGAACATATCAAATGGACTCCGGACTAAACCTACCTTCGGGGAGATATATAACGGAAGCGAACACGTTACAACTGGTAACGAGAGTCTGTCATTCGCATTCTCCGGTATGGCCCGTACCAATGCCCTTGCTCAATCATCGCTCAACCATCTTATTCATCTGGCCATCATCAAGGAACTTCTATCCAGGTCTTTGGCTCTAATTACCAATCTCTTCGCTCAGGAGAGGACGATTTTGACCTCAAATGGGAGTGCATAGTCGACGGGATCGGCCTCAGAACCAGTATGGGCTCGAAGGACTTTGGGCATAATTTTGAACTTTGTACCTCGGATCTGCTTGAAGATGGGAATCACACCTTGCAGATTCTGACGACGACTACTAGCTCGAACACTTCGTTTTCGATCGACAGAATCCTCTACTCCCCATCTTTAGGGAGCAGCGAGGCAACGGAGATACTATGGGTTGGGAGCAATGATAAAGCCTTCAGCTACAGTGGGAACTGGGCAACAGGAAATGAAAACACGCAGTATACAACTGAGGTCGGTGCAAGGATATCGTTCAATTTCACTGGTGAGTGCCAGTCAGATTATTTCGAGAAGACAAGTGAATACTCAGAATCGATTTCAGGGACTCAACTGACGTGGTATGGGTTTCTTCTTGGCGATTTTGGGCATGCAAACACTTCCTTTCAATATACCCTGGATGGCAGCCAACCCACGCTTATGTTCCTCCCAAATCTCGCACCTGAAGACAAGGAAACACGGACAGATCAAATCCTCCTCAACACATCGATACTCACATCTGGCGCTCACTTCCTTGAAATTATTTATAACCAAGATGATATCACATCTCCAACCCCCATCTCAATTACCTATGTAAATATCGCTAATGCTTCGATGGAGCACGTACTGCCCTCGCCTTCAGTGGTTAACCAGAATCCGGGTCCTCACACTGATGCTTCTATGGTGGGCCGACATACCCCCATTGGTGCAATTGTGGGAGGTCTGATTGGGGGAGTGGTTTTGATCGCCCTTCTACTCGTTCTTTGTAAATTTATTCGGAGACGACGACGCAGGATAACATCAGATTGGCACTGGTCGAAATTCTTCCTGCATGACCCAGAACTGGCAGAATCTCCGTATCAGAAGACGTTACCGATCATTGTATCGACGTCAACAACGGTGACCACTGACGATGGCAGAATTCGCCGGCTTTCGTCTGATCTCATGCTCCACGATAAGTTTAATACTTTGGGGGATGGGGGAAGCTCGCAGCCATCCCTGGAGAGCAGCAAGCGGGGCTTCGAGTTCTAATTGAGGAGGGGGTCGGTTCATAAATCTGACAATCGTGCCATCTGCTGATCCAATGTCTAGAATATCCAGGGTTCCTTTTTCTGTTGGAAAATTGAGTTTGATACTCTCGAGAGGACACTTCGAGATTTTATGTTTATTAATTAGTCGACAATTAGTGGAGAGTTGTTGACCGAGGACATGTATCGTTTGCACGTAAGATAGCATGTAATCCGACGACCCTCTTGGAGTGGCTGTTAGATATGACGACTAGCTTGCTACTAAAAGCAAGCAATTCTTTTGAAATTTCGTTCACCGTATGTTCGTTTCTATATTAGCTTCCTGCTCCTCGCTCTTTCTGAGGTGAAACACGCTTAAAATAGAAATAATATCTACTATAGCTAGCGAGACTCGACAGATGTCATACACATATGTCTTCCTGTCATATTTGACACTGGCAATCGCGTTGTATGCGTCTATTTGTATTCTGATGGGAACAAGTTCAGTAAGGTTGCTTCTTTCGAATTTTGTGTGTTTCCCATCATTTGCCAAAAAACCCACTCCTGCTCTCCTTGATCTTTTTGTATGATGCTGCTAAAATATTATCGTCTTCGATGCGTGATTTGGGCAAGTAAGCAGGCCCAGCAATCTAGCCACATCAGTGACATCACAGTGTCAGTCCTCCCTCGGGGGATGGTCAACATTTAACCAGTAAACCTAAGGTGACAGTCTCAATTAGCATGGCCGAGTACATACACACTTATATCATACTTTTTACTAGAATTGCAAGTCCAGTTTCTCAATTAGAAGAGACGAAACCGCTCTTTCAATCACTTTGATTGGCTGACCCTTCTTCCCTGTTGGATGTATGAAGTACGTGGCGCTGGTAATCCCGAGTCGTTCGAGCCGAACCTTCGTCAACCAGCTCTGTTTGGCTTACCCCCATGACGGAGACGACTTTGATGAACAACCTTAGAAAAATGGCAGTGACTATCTAACCTTTCGCCAGTGTTTTATGATATTGTTCCCAGGCCTCGAGCAGCGAAGTATCGTATAAAAGTGTTCATCTCCGTCCGGTGTCGGTGTGAAAACAACAGTTTTGTCGACATGACGTCAGTGTGTGACAAACATTTCACATAACTCTTCTGTCGAGCCACGCGACGACGTTTTAATCATCTCGCAGAAATTTGTTTGTTAGATGCTACGGGACCATTCTATCTGTGTG
This sequence comes from Termitomyces sp. K1Aa, assembly GCA_018221735.1. Lineage (NCBI taxonomy): Eukaryota > Fungi > Basidiomycota > Agaricomycetes > Agaricales > Lyophyllaceae > Termitomyces > Termitomyces sp. K1Aa. The sequence goes on from JABAJX010010003.1 coordinate 12,001, forward strand.
GGAATCGATTGATATCACAGTACGCGCAGTCCTGTCATGATGACATCGTTGAAAGACTGATTCAAAACTTTTCATCTTTTAGGCATGTCTCCACCCCAACCACCGGATGAAGACAAGCGAGGTGGTAACGTCTTCTATACACCGGGTACAAAGACTCCGCGCCGAGTTCAGTGGTTAGACAAGGAACCGATTTCTCATACACATAGCTTAGACGAACGGGGTTTAGACGTGAGTAACACTGAAGACGTTTACAGTTCCGTTTTTTATAACACGTCCTTTTTAGCCCGTAGCCTTTCAGAGACTCACACAGGCCCTGGAACGACATGAGGCCTCATTAACAGCCCGAGTACATCACTATCCGCCACAACCGGAGCCTGCGCACACTATGGACATCAGCGAACTAGGGTCAACTCCTCGAATCCCTGCTTGTCAGACACCTCTGAGCCGTCCGTCTTCGAGTGGTCTTCAGAGCGCAGAATCCTCTTTTCCGACAAGTCCTCTACATCCGTCATTGCCCCATCATCACGTACCAGGAAACTACATCGACGCCACAGAGCGTGCGGGGTTACCAGGATCATACCCTCTCAATGCTGCTCAGGAACAAGCGGAAAGGGTTGTCAATAGCCACGTGAGGAAGCGCAGATCGGGAGGAAAACCGAAGCTTGGTAGGAGATGGGACAAAACGAAGAGAATGTTTCATGGCGGTCGGGGTGGGAACGACAACTATGATAACAAGGATATTGAAAGAGATGCAGGTATTCAAACTCCCCGGATCCGAGGTGGAGGCGTACTGTCAACTCTTCTCTCACTATATGATCAAGAATCGGCATCGGGGATGTCAACGCCAGGTAGTTATTCTGTTTCCCTCAACGATCACCCACGTCCCAGACCTGCCGCAGCACGTCATTCGCATCTAGCGACAGAAGATACTCCCGAGTCACCCAGCCTTAGTCGACAATCAACTCTCCTTGGAACCGAGCCAACGAAAGAGTCGAGGTTACAGCAGTTTTCTCCATCAGCTCTTCTCCACCGTCACAAGCACCCAAAGACAAGAAGTGGAGCAGGAGTCTTCGGTCCTCTTATCACAAGCACCGGCAACCTTACGGGTGTCGTCGCACCTACCCAAAGTCAACTTCAACCTGATTTCAAAAGACCAGGTTATCGTCTATCCAGGTAAAACACTCCGTTCGTCTGTGTAACCTGTTATTTATTCCGAATTGTCATCTTAGATACTCTCTTGACGAAAAACCAAAATCATCCGGCAGAGGTTCAAGAACCCCTAGCCGCGCACGAAGTACCTATGATGATTCGTCATCCTATGCACCGTCGATACGCAGCGCAGCGAGCTCTCCACCTTCTCCAACTATCACGGATTCCGGCCCGCCCCGGTCGAAGTGGACAAGAGTGCTGAAGGATAGGTCTGTCCCTTCAATACGAAGTTTCGGTCGGCGCAGTGGAGCAAGTACACCTGCGCGGAGCACGTCCCCCGAAGGAGGCGAGTACTTTGACTCGAAACGACCCTCAAATGTAGACAAATGGAAGGAGAAGAACCGGAAAAGGAAGCGAGCTAGAGTTTTCGTACGTTGTTCTTTCTCTTAAATTTGTTCTGCGCCTTTGCTAAGTGATGATCGTCGGTAGATCACGCGACACGTTGCGCATATCCTCGAACGACAAGCGTTCATACTCAAGTTCGCGAGGGCCATGATGATGTTCGGTGCTCCTTCGCATCGCCTCCAATCACAGATCAACTCCACCGCTCGTGTCTTGGATCTAGAAATGAGCTGTGTTTATCTGCCGGATGTATTGCTCGTCAGCTTCGATGACAGCTCAACAAGCACGAGTAACATCAAAATCATTAGACAAGGGAGTTCTCTAGATCTCGTGAAACTCGCGGATGCGTATCAGCTGTACTGGAAGGTAATTCACCCTCCATGACGATTTTCGAAAGCGGGATATATGATAATAATTCTACGCAGGTTATTCATGACAAACTATCAGTATCAGATGCATCTGCAGAACTAGATAACATCATGTGCCGACCTCAGTTGTACAATTGGTGGAAACTCATCTTGTTTGGCGGCATGTGTTCAAGTTCCATCTGCACCGTTAGTTTTGATGGGAGCTTGCTTGATGCTTTGATTGTCTTTCCCCTGGGTGCTTTACTCATCATCATTCAGCTATTGAGTGTTCGCAATGAATTATATTCTAATGTTTTCGAGTATGTCTCTCTGTCTTGTCTAGTCATAGCATTGAGTTATTGCAGAGTCACGGTCACGACTTTGTTCAGTTTCATTGCTGCCGCACTAGCCGCCTCTCGTCGTTTTTGCTATTCAGCTGTCGCTTCAAGTTCTGTTGTTTTGATTCTCCCCGTAAGCTATTTTCATCCTCACTAGAGTTGGAATTGCTAATCCGCCATCAGGGTTTCATCGTGCTCAACGGTGCCCTGGAGTTAATGTCGCGTAATATCGTCGCTGGCTCCGTGCGACTCTGCTACGCCATAGTATACGCCCTTTTCCTAGGATTCGGGCTAGCGATGGGTGCAAAGGCGTTCGTGCAGATTACAGGAAAGGAGATCATCGGTTCAACCGATGTTGTTTGTTCGATTAGCCATCATGAAGGTGCCCCTTGGTATCAGCAAACACCATCCAAGCTCTGGGGTGTGTCGAGGTCCTCTTATCAGGTAGAGAATTGAGACTCAACCCCGACAGCATTTTTGACGGTACCCATGTTTTCGCTCTTTCTGAGTCTGCGAAACCAAGCGCCTTACGACAGAACAGAATTGGTATGAATGACTCACAGCATCTTCTTCATCTATTGATCTTACCCACCATCATACAACATAGCCATTGCTCGTCGGTATCGCCTGCGTTGGGTGGATCACCAATCACTTCACGGGCACCGCATTTGTTAATCAAGCTGACATCAGTGCTGCGGTTGGGTGAGTCATAGATAGACCTGCCTTTCACGATGATCATCTAACAAAGTTCTACTCAGTGCATTTGCAGTCGGCATCGTAGCTAACATGTATGCTCGCCTTTTCAGGGGCAATGCCTTTGTTGTCATGGTCCGTCTTCGCTACCGAAATAAAGCCATGATATTCATTTTACTTTTACAGATCACGGGTATTCTATTCCAACTACCCTCTGGCCTCGGAAGTGGTGGTCTCCTCAACTATGTGTCTCTGCAAACCCATGGAGACTCCAATTCCTATATTTCTGGATTTCAAACAGCCCTCAAGCTCGTCTCAGTCGGTATTGGACTAACTGTGGGTTTGGGGATCTCCCTTGTCATTATGCATCCTGTACAGAGTAGACGGCGGGCTGGTGGGATCTTTAGCCTCTAATCCTTGTATTTGCCATATTCATTTCGACCTTACGTTGACCACCAAGTTAGACTCTAGGACATCATATGACCAAAATTTTTGCGGATACCAGAAAAGGTTCCATTCAATTCTATATCGTGGAATCCTTTCAATTTTGAGAAAACAATCTACAGCACCCATGCTAATAAAAGTCATCATCTCACAAAGTTCGTTCCGCCAAACATGATTGCTGCCTGTATCAGTGATTTGCTAGGCATCAAACAGGGGAAGCAACTTGTCTCAGGCCGGTAAGACACCAGGATAATGAGTATATAGTACTCGATAGATATGGTCTCCACATTCCCATCAATACGTGTACCATGCTCACTCTGGATGACACTTTCGGTGCTTCTCTTTGCGGAATACTGGTCAATGTCTGGTGAGTGAGGATACATTATTTGGTTACTATATCGCCGGACTCTTTGACCGTTCGACTCAGTATTCTGGGCGTGAACAGCATACTGGCCTATCAGTATTCTGTTAATTCACAACGGGATGGCAGGGGAACGAAGATCTTGGTGTGCTTTACAATACTTTCCAAGCAATTAGCAGAAATGAACTTCTTCACAGGTAATTTCGATTTGGTATGCCGGCCCGGCTGAATCTGTTCTATGGTGCTACTGACATCAGTTTATGTAGCGGAGTGCAGTTATTCCACGCGTATTAACCCAAATGCCTCTTAAAGTATCAATTCTCAATAATTTCATTCTCTCACTTTCAGGATCATCATCTGTCATATAGTTTATGTTTTTCTTGTCACAAGTCATGGGATCTTGTCTGCTGCAACCTGGTAGTTCCTCATGATACAGATCATTGCCATTCTGGAGACTGATTCCCTTCCGACAAATGATTTTTCAGGGAGTGGCCGCTATTCATTGTGACAACAGTCAGTCAATCACTGCCGAAGCTCGATCATCAACAGTGTCAGTTGTGTGACCATTCATACTAGTACATTACGACTATCATTGTTCAAGCATACTATGCCCGAAGGATATACCTGCGTAAGTCATAAGTCATATCATGATTGTGCAGAGTTGATCTAACGTTTTAAGTGCAGTCATACGGAACAATGCCCTCTGTTCTCTAATCGTAAGTGGGAGTCTTAACTTTCACAAGTATGACTTACTAGATGGCGTATCTAGGTATTTCTCATCTTTGTCCAAGTTGGTATGCCCTTTCTCTCGATGCTTTCCAACCCCACCAATAACTGTACAGGGTCTGCAATCGCTTTATCTGTAGAAGCATGGAAAGGACGGACCATAGTATCACTTTTTCAAGAAGCGTCCGAGCGTCATGGTCCTGCTCTTTTTGTATGTCTCCACATGTCTTTCAGATCCGAAAAGGACAATCTTTCAATCGAAATCCTTCATAGTCTATCGTGTCGACCTCGTACTCTTCCGTTGCTCTCTGCGACATCGTCATTGCAGTTGTTCAGGTCATATATCTATATAAACACAAGTCAGGTGTTGCCAAGTGAGTTTGATCCATTCTTTCATGGTACCGAGCTCCAGAGTTGTGACATGGTTGGTGTTGTAGAGATCAAATTGTCAATACACTCATTGCTTATATCCTCAGTACGGGGCTATTAACAAGGTGATTCCAATAATTCCCCTCTCATCACAGAAGACGAGTCTGACATTGTTGAGTACTCTGTCTTTTAGTATTCTCTCGATCATTGCCCTGACGAGCGTATGTTAGGAACACTGGTATTGGAAGTGATTCTCATTAAATTTCTAGCTTGTCGCTTCTGAGGGATTCGCCTTTCCCTCCGTATTCATTCAATTTTTTGTGGGCTCTGGTGAGATCTAAGTTCGGCTCTGCATCATCATGCAATTACTTACTGCTCATCGAATTGTTTAGTCTATGTTGTCTGCTTTTTTGCAAAGTACCTACCATCTTTCTATCTAGATTCCGTCACTGACTATCACTGTCACTGAAAATTGCTTTTCTAGTTTGGATGCACGTCGGCATCTGCGTGAGACGAGGCCAGACATTATTAATATGAGCACTCTGGGAAACAACTTCAGTGTCCTCATACAACGATCCACCATAGTCAATCAAGATTCACGTACAGGCTACAGTGGTGGAAACACGACCACACAGTTTTCTGACATTCCTGTAAGTGCTTTTCTTCGAAACTGAACGTGTTCGAGTATCTCACCGGAAGAAATGAAGGGAAATGCTGAAAGCATAAGTTTCAAGATTTCGGGAGGTCAAATTATGCCTTCGACATTGCAAAGTGACGATGTGGTTTGATCAGACAGGGTCTCGTAAATAGCTTGCGATCAACGCAGCTCGGTTGGATTCCTTGAGCATATTTCTAGTAGAATAAAGTTCCTCAAAGTCTCTTGTTTTCGCTGGGCCTTCTAGGTGATTCATGAAGTTCGTCACTCCTTGTGAAGCACTATACGGCAAGTCCGCCCAGACGAACTCTCAAGCTTCAGAGTTCGGATCGTCCAGGATAGTAGACTGCAAGTTTTGATATAAGCTTTATGATCGTTCTGCATCCCTTACCTCTTTTCCCAAAGATCATCGATATCTGGGAGTGCGAGGGCAAGTGTAGTTTTCTCTTGTTGGCTTCGTACTTCGGTGATTTTAGCTTTATTCAGGATAGAAACCCCGGTCGTCTTGAATAAGAAGTTAGTCTCTCCTTGGAATGGTCTATGATGCAAGATTTGATGTTACATTTGGTGATTCGGTCAGTACTTTATATGCACCTCACAACGTTGTTGCGAATAGATTATATGAATAAATAAGATGACATAAACAGCAATTCCAGGATATGAGCTGACCTGACCATTCAGTCGCTACTACCCTCCAATCAAGGCTGATGAGCCTCTCCGATCAACACGTCGATTCACTGATCCAAGCAAGATCTTTATCAGGTCAAGCTTCACCCCATGCCTCGACGGTGTAGTGTCAACCATGTCCTTAACCAAGATGGTAATTGAAACAGCTACATGTGAACCAAGACGATAACACGTACTCGAATTCCCGCCTTGGCAGTGAGCATGTCATCGAGCATCTCTAGATACTCTGTCGCCGCAGAGTCACTACCTATTTGCACAAACTGGATACCAATCTGGTCAGGCTTTGCGTTGCATTCGTCTAAGGCTTTGGCGGTTCGTATTATTGCCTCTTCGGTTTTCGGACCGTCGGCTGGTAACAGTAAGAAAGGAGACCCCTCCCAATGATTCTTGTCAAGTCGAGAAGATGCTTAGGACGTACTTGCTGCACCATCTGTAATGACAATATAGATGACGGGCTTTAGTTCCAAGTGTTTAGCTATGAACGCTTCTATGTACTCTTTCAGGAGCTTGCCGATCTTTGCACCGAGAGGAGTACGGCCTTCTGGTTTGATGCGTTTAAAGAGGGATTTAACTTCTTCTGGATTCTGAGTAACCACAAAAATTATGACAATTGGACGTTTGAGTATAGATTTCCTTGCTCACAGTTGTCGTCAACATTTCGTTGGAATTGAGAAACTGGATCTCAATTCCATCTTTATCGTACTTCGCAGCTTCAGAAGCCAGAACTTCCAGGGCCTTTCTTGCCTTCAACGAATGATGAGAAGATAGAACGCCACACATCAGGAATGGGACGCACTTCTTTCCATCTACTACCACCCATGGAACCCGAATCATCGACAACTAGGACGACATCATACTTTGAGAGTAATGAAAGATGATTCTCGTGATTTGATGCGTCAGAGATCTTCGAGTCGGATACTGCCTGAGCTTGAGGAAAGATAGTTGAAGTTGCTCGAGTCGAGTTAGGAGCTACCTGAGTTGACTCGGAGTGAGACGTGGATTTGGAATTTGAGGTTAAGAACTGTTTGAACTTGTCCATGATGGACAATACTGGGAGGGTGAAGTGATAGAGGCACAAGAGAGATGGCACAAGAGAGATGGCCACACTACTTTGAGCTTATATATTCACTTCCAGTTTGAGTTTGCAGTGCTGGCCTGAGTTCCACACCATTCCGACCGGACCGTTCCACACGATCAATTATTCGAAGTCCGACCTATCTTGACTTCAACGATCTTCAGAACAAAAGCCAGCGGTTTGTTTCAAATCACCAAGATAGATTGAACCATGAAACCTCATTTCGAACAAGATACAAGATACAAACAAGAAGATTCCTCTATTGCGATGCAGTGAGGTCGATTCTTATCAATTTGAAGCTGTGGGTCATCTGAGCCATTCGGATTCGGAAAATCGTCCTGTGTTCTTCCGAATTTGTACACCTGTTGCTGTTTGAAGTTGTGATTATGCGACAAGACAAAGGATCTACCGGTGCGGTTCTCCAATTCTCTTTGCCAGTACTCTTTGGTTGGAAATGGATCAAACAACAAGTCTCCCATTCAAACTCAAAACGGACACGTGTCGCCGTCGAAAAGATGATGGATGACTGGTCGTAAGTAGTAAGTATGGGCTACAAAAACACATTATTGGCTGTGGTATGGTATGCGAGCTCGCAGACTCAGGTTTACGGTATTCATGGCTGAGTAGGTGATTTTGTCTCTTTCACATTTTCAGTTCATCAAGTAAGTGACGACTCTTCTCTGAACGCAAGCAATCGGACTTAGGGTCGAAACAAAGAAATCATTTGTTCTTCTTTTGAAGATCCGCCGCTGGGCCCCTTATATAGCGCTCAAGAAGGTGCTTAACCGCAATCATCCAGCTCGTTCATCCACTCCCACAACTTATATCCCATCAGTTCGCCGGTGTTTCCCCACTTGCCTCTCTCTCTATAATGAAAAGAGGATTTTTGAATAAGAAGACAAAGAAACCGACCAAAGTGGCTGATCAGAGTATGAATGCCACAGGCACAGGCATTGAAAAAGGTATCCATCCATGATGATCCTCTCGAACATTCGTCGAACTGACAAACTCTTTAGAAAATGAAGATTTGGTGCCAATCGTCGATGAACTCTTCCAAACTAATGGCATCGTCGCAATAGGTAAGACTCATTCTGTGACGCATCCCTTATGAACACCCTCACATCCTTTGAATCCACAGGTTCAGGTCGTATCGGCATCAAACTACCCATCGGGAAAGTAGATACGGGCGAGTGGCATTTATTTTTTCTCTTTCCGTTTAGGATCTCACACCAAAATTAAAGATCCCTGAGCATTACGTTCCGAAACAACGCCAAATCAGAATCGAGGATGGGCTCAATACGGATTTCAGCGACATTGATTTCCTTTGCTCGACAATCCCACCTAGACCTATGAACGTTACCATTGCTATTGATGATCCTAATACCTGGGCAGAATGTCTTTTCAAAGGCAGAAAACAGAAACAGGCAATCTTATCCGTCCCCAATTTCCCGAAGTTGGTCCCAGTGCCGCCAGAGACTCGCTACCGCATCGGTCCATCGCCGCATGGGCTTGGTATGTTCGCGACGAAGGATCTTGGACCGAACGACCTCATACTCGCCGAGCGTCCTATTTTGGTCGTCCCAGCTATACTCGACCTCCAAATTGACTCTCATCCTGACAATATGAAGCTCACTCCGGCACAGCGTGTTCAGGCACACATTGCAGAGGTCGAGAAGCTCCTTCAAGTCTGTGTCGATAGAATGACTGCCGAGCAACGCAAGGCGTTCTTTGAGCTTCATAATTGTCATGCTGAGGACGGCTCGGGACCTATTTTCGGTCGAGTAAGAACGAATGGGATAGAGTTCAGCATTAAAACCGATGAAGCAAGCTCGGAGGATAAGGAATTGTTCCGTAATTCTGGTACCTTCCCGCTCATCTCGAGAATCAATCATAGGTATGTGAATGTCTATGCTCTCTCACCAGCTCCGTCCTGATCAACCCGTCGCCTACAGCTGTATTCCCAACGTCTCACACATTTTCGATCACGCATCGTTTTCTCTTCGCCTCCACGCCATACGCCACATCAAAGCCGGAGAAGAACTCTGCTTTAGCTACACAGAAGATATCAAAGAGCCCGTCGCAAAACGTCAAGAGGGACTCAGACCATACGGATTTCAGTGCGCATGCACCGCTTGCACCGACTCTAACTGGGATGTTCGTCTTTCGTCTATCCTCAAGAGTTGCGACGTCCCTCCGATTGGACCTCCTACAGAAGTCCTAAACCACAGCCTTCGATGGATCAAGATAATCGAGGATGCTAAACTTGAGTCGTTGATGGAGTATTTCAACCATCTTACGAGGGTGGTGATGATTTCGACAGTTATGGGGAGGCTGAATGACGTTAACCAGTACAATGCCAAATGCGAGGCGTGGAGTTGTGCGATGTATGGAAAATCGATGACATTGTTCAACTCTTGAAGGAATCGTGTCGAACTATATGTAATGATTTCGCAATACAAAGTTAGGTTGACGTTGTGGCGTTAGATGTCTGGTGAAATTTCAAATTAGGTTCGAAGATGTAATGTATTGGGCGGCTGAATCTTGTCTAAGTATGTGCGTGCAGTACATAGAAGTCCGGAACTTAACTAACGAAGGATGGGTATATAACGGGCATAGATTTAGAAGTTATTCATGTTGGGGCCATTGGGGCCATTACCGAATCTTCCACCATTGTTGATGTTGCCCCCATTACCACCCTCGCCTCCCCCACCACCATTTCCAGCGTTGCCGAAGTTGAAGCCACCGCTACCACGGCCACGACCATTGCCGTTGTTGATGTTGCCGCCGTTACCTCCTGACCCTCCGCCCCCGCCGTTTCCAGCGTTACCAGTGTTGAACCCACCATTGTTGAAGCCACCACCGCGATTGCGACCATTGCCGTTGTTGACGTTACCGCCGTTACCACCGTTACCTCCACCGCCGCCATTTCCAGCATTGCCGGTGTTGATACCACCACGACCACGGCCGTTGTTGTTGATGTTGCCGCCATTGCCTCCTGTGCCTCCGCCCCCACCGTTACCGGCATTGCCGGTGTTAAACCCACCGTTACCGCTACCGCGGCCACGACCACCGCCGTTGTTGACGTTGCCGCCATTCCCGCCAGAGCCTCCACCTCCACCGTTACCTGAGTTGCCGGTGTTGAATTGGCGAGCGAAAATTCCGAATTCATCGTCGTGTTCGTGGTCTAGTTCTTCGACTTTTTTTTCCTCATCACGCTTCCAGTAGCGGTGGCGGTTATTGACATTACCACCATTACCGCCATTACCGCCGTTTCCACCATTACCAGCGTTGCCGGTGTTGAAGCCACCGCGACCGCCACCATTGACATTGCCGCCGTTGCCGCCATTGCCTCCACCGCCACCATTTCCGGCATTTCCGCTGCCACGATAGCGGCCACGGCGCCAGTGGCTCCAGTAGGGGGGACGATCCCAAGGGGGTCCCCAAGGACGAGGGTTCCAGCCCCAACCCCATGGGTAGTCGGCGGCTTCAGACGTAGCTCTCTACAGAATGGGTGAGCTTTAGATTTGTTATTAATTTGAAGAAAGAGAGGAAACGCACGGCTTCAATGTCAGAATTAACGGGCGCGCCAATGACAGGGGCCGTGAGCATGGCCGAGCCGAGGACGGCGGTAGCTGCGAAGATGCTGAACTTCATGACTGGTCGAGAGAATAAGTGTGAAGTAGAGTAGGAGTGGAACTGGTTGACCAGATGAGGCTTTTCGTCGAATCGTAGGGTTCTCTTTATACCATGGAACAGAACAAGAGGAGCATCGTTGGAGAGACGCAGAAAGAGGGTTGTCTAACGAGGTGAGGAGCTGGAACACCAAGAGGAAGCTCCTGTCCAAGCAGTGGACTGCATATGATTAGAGGAGTCGGCTTGGCAATCAGTCATTGCAGCGAGATCTGTGGCGAAACAAAAGACGGCGAGCCAGACATGAGGTAACGACTGACGCACATAAACCCCTTTTTCAGTTGAAAATTTCTGAATCAGACCCTAGATGCTCGACATTTAGACACATGTGAATATATTCTCCTATATTTCGAGTACATTGCATTGCTATTAGCTCTGAAATACGTCTTAGTGAATAAAACGAGTGTAAGTATTGAGAAGACGCGATTACTCACCATCTCCTATCGGAAAAAGTACCTTAATAAGTCAATGAAACATTGAAGTATTGCCAAGCGTCTCCTAGTTGAAATAACACTGGCATGACGCCACGGCTGACGACATTCTGGTGGACGCGAGTCGACTTCGAGCAAAGACGCAAAGGAACTCTTTGATCCCCGAATCACCCGGTAATCAGAACATCTAATCGTCATCTAATCAGATTCGGACTTACTTCCACCTCTTTCAACCATAAACGTTAAACAGTTGTAACGAGATACTTTTATCTCTCAGTGTAACGGTTCCAAAAATTCAATTTTGAGCCGACCAAATCTTGGGGTTCAACGCGTCGCAGATTCATAACGGCCCGGACTAAGTTGACACACCCTGAGGTCAAATTTCCCCCGATTTTAATCCATGGCCAAACTCAATGACATGGCATGTACAGATATTTTTACACATTTAAACTCCTTCTTTGAGCTCTCGTGCCGTCTGAATAGCACTACTGGACTCTTTCAGCCGTTCTCAAGGTGTGTTGCACATGTATCACTCGACAGATGACCTCTTACTCATGCGGTCTGGACTTTCTTCTATCTTCGTGGGCTAATTTTAAGCCAAAATTTCCGCTTTCTTGACTATTTTGGAGCTCGTCTGCCACGAAAATACCACGAAGACACCTAATGCCGGATTTGATATCCGATTACCGTGCCACTGTGATAGCTGTTGTGAAGAATATTGATCTCGCCGATCTTCTTGTTCTCGGCACTTAAAAATGCAAAGAAGACAAGGGAAATTCATTTTTCTCTCTGCGTTGTATAGCCATGATCTTGGAGATACGCCTTACAGTTCTTGCATTTATTGTCCTCGCGATTCAAGGTAAGATTTTCTATAACGTTTTCAAATCCCCCTTTCACTGTGCCTTGCTCCCCAGCAGTAGTCGCTCAGTTTGGCACCGCTTCCGATGACTGGCCGAGTGGCCCAGGCCGACCTCTTATCCCTCAACACCCCGATGCAGAGCTCGCTTTCATGCTAAACCAGATATCCCCCTCCCGCATAAGGGAAATTATTGCCAAACTCGTTTCATTCGGTACTCGGAGCACTCTTTCCAACCAGACTGACCCCCACCGTGGCATTGGTGCTTCTCGTGACTGGATAGCAGCTGAGATGCGCGAGTTCGCTGCGGAGTCGAAGGGTCGTATGACGGTTGAAGTTCCGTCCTATGTTCAAGAACCTGCAAGCAACATTCCGACTACTACTGTGATCAGCAACATTGTAGCGACGCTGAAAGGATCCGAAGAACCGAACAGGGTCTATGTTATTTCAGGTCATTATGATTCCAGGGTGACAAGCGTCGTAAATTTCATTGACGATTCTCCTGGAGCGGACGACGACGGCTCAGGCGTTGCGATTTCAATGGAACTCGCCAGGATTTTTGCTACCCACGTACCGAAGGCAACAATCATGTTTGCGGCGGTTGCAGGAGAGGAACAAGGTTTATATGGGTCAAACTTCATGGCCCAGACCCTCAAGGCTCAGGGGTTTGACGTGCAGGGTATGCTAGATAACGACATCGTAGGCAGTCCGCACGGCGATATAGGCACACCACCAGCACCATTCGACGTTCGAATGTTCGTTCAGGGAATCCCTGCAAGCGAGACATCGACTCAGATCAGCAAACGGGCATCAGTGGGAGGAGAAAACGATTCTCCTGCTCATCAGTTGAGTCGCTTTGTTTCAGAAGTAGCTCAGAATGCTGTTACACAGATGAACGGTCAGTCTATTTGTCGTCTCACCATCCATATTCACCTAATCTTATGCGGTTAGTTCATCCCATCTGGCGTCCTGATCGTTTCCTGCGTGGCGGAGACCACTTGTCTTTCCTTAAAGCCGGGTTTCCCGCTGTCCGCTTCACGGAGCCCCAAGAAAACTTCGCTCATCAGCATCAGGATATACGCATCGTCGACGGTGTACAATTCGGAGATCTTCCCGAGTTCGTGGACAACGACTACGTGGCCCGCGTAGGCAAGGTCAATGGCGCGGCTCTATGGTCACTTGCACAAGCTCCTGGGACGCCAAAGAACGTTAAACTCGATACGTCAGTGCTCACGAACAATTCGACGCTGAGTTGGACTTTAGATCCAGCGGCGGATGGGGGATATGAGATTTTGTGGCGTTCTAGTGACGAACCGGCGTGGGGTCATGTTATTCCTGTGGGGAAGGTGTCGAGTGCGACCGTATTATTGTCGAAGGACAATGTGGACTTCGGTGTTAGGGCGGTTGGAAAGAACGGCTTCAAGAGTCCGGCAGCTTATCCCTTAGCAAATTGAATAGTCAAAAAATGTGTCATTGTCTACTCGAGAATTCAACATCTGTACCGAAAACATTATGTAGTGAGACCCGACGTCTCAAGGACAAGT
>JABAJX010010004.1:0-25617 GCA_018221735.1 Termitomyces sp. K1Aa
TGCCTAACATGTCAATTCATCTCAGTGATGTCCATCTTGTTGTTCCCTATTTCCGACGTTGACTTCGACACGTTAATTATCTGTTACAAGTCTTTCGAATTCAGCTTGCCATCCTTTCCAAAATTAAGTAATTAAGTACCTTCTGTTAGTGATATGTATCGACTGATGATTAACCCTCTTTTTCTTTGAGTTGCGCTTCGAGGTTGACAGCTGGTCCCTGAGCGTTGAGCGCCTGACCATTACACTATGGTATACATGATCTTCGAGCGAATTTGACTACCTAGGTATGGCAACATTTTTACCTGAATTGAACTTCCCGAGCAAAATTCACAGAGGGCTATGCTCCAATAGGTTCGTAGATGCTGTGCCGAAGGGGCTTCTGATAGGAAGTCAAATCATCACACCAATAGAAGGACATTATGATGCTTTTCTATTAACTTCTGTGACGATGTAGAGTTCTTTTTCGTACTAGTACTAGTAGGTATTCGGTGGTCCGATTTAGTACATAGGATGGTAGATGTGCGTAATTGATACAGCGACCGAGCAAACAAGTCCTGGAATTCCCAGTCAAAGCAAATGCGATGTAGATGTAGTATGTATATCCCGAATAATTAATTTAATTTGCAAGGCTACAAGTGGTCGAAAGCAAGCCGAAAGAGGTTGGATAGCGATTATCTTGAAGGTTGTTGATCTGTAGCATCACAAGCATAATCGTCAAAGAAGAAATAAGAGAGAGAAGGGTTACTCACTATATATGCTATATGGTTCGGGTAGATACATTTGTGAGGTAGGAGCAGGGTACCCTTGGTGCTGTGGCTGCTCCTGCTGGTGTGAAACTGGGGACGGCTCGTGGTACCCGCCATACGTCGTTCCCAGCTGAGAGAATGTTGAAAAATCATTCCAATATTGTTGGTAACGGCCCATGTTATGCGGCCTTGGCTGCTCGGGATTGTGAGCGTGAGCGGTGCGACCGCTGCCGCGATCATCCACAAGGCCGGTGCTGTAGAGCTGTGGAAGGACGGAGGTCGATAGAGTACCAACAAATCCAAAAGAGTGCGAGTTGTTCGAGGTCTCCGGTGTCCACTTGTCATAGGATGAAGATGTTTGCGGAACTTGTTCAGGCGGCGGAGATGGGTGCGGATGGATCTCATGTCCAGTTGTTGTATATGCCGCGTAGCCGTCGTACTGAGAAGTGTTATAGGGGGGGCGCAACTCGACATAGTTGTGGTCCATGCTATGGTCAGACGGTGTTGTCCGATGAAGGGTATCGTTGTCGTTGAGAACCTGCTCTGCAGACCTTTTGCGATGCGCGGTCCCATTCGCCGAAATCATGATAGAGTTCTCCCCGTTGTCTTTTGATCCACAGAGGACCTCCAGTGCTCGGCATGCACTGGGCCAAAGAACTTCCATTTGATGAAGAGCGTCAATACATCGATTAAGTCCCATGCGAGCTTGGGGGTCGGCGGGATGGGATGTCACTGAGATCGCCAATATGTGGGCCAATTTTCAGAAGGGAAAAGATCGGGGACTTACGTATAGTGGCATGCATGATGCTAGCGGTGAAGACATAGTAGCAGAGGTAATTTGCGCAGCAATTAAGGGTATATATCTGTGAATAGACCGTAGCTTCACAAAGTTTTCTTCAGTTAAAGACTTTCGAATATGAATGAGGAAAACAAACCTATGGATGTTATGTGATTCGCAGCCCCAGCACAAAGCTCGTGGCTCCTTTCAGCGAGTGCTCGCACCACCACATCATCAGACTCTTGCAGACTGCAATAATCCATGAACAACAGAGGAAATGTACGAAAGCGAGGACCTACGCTTTACTCCTGGGATGGTATAGGGAGCTACGAATACTAGGTAATTGTCGTGGTTATCGAAGTTCTAAAAATAGTAAAACTCGAACTCACAAGGGACGGTGGAGTAACAGGACTGCACACCAGTACTGCATGTGGAGTGTGAGAACATGAGGCGGCGGAGTTGGCCGTTTGGTCGAGCCAATGTCACAGCGTAAATGGTTGGGAAGACCGATATACCATTTGTCCAGCAAACCTTCGAGGAACTTGGCCTCGGAATGCCGGCTTGAAGTCGGGCGAATGGCATAAATAGCTTGGACAATTGAGCTCAGGATACCCGCTGGACGAGAAAATTTAAGATACTCTAGACAGCATGCCGCAAGAATGTGTAAGGACATACCTAGTCTGGCTGAGGAATTGAAACATGAAATGGTTCTAGCCGGAACAGGCGGCGGCATCTCGCTGTTGTCTTCAATCGAGGAGGGCGTCCATTCCTCGACTTCTTCTGGCTGTGGTATATTCAGCCATCGTGGACACTTCATGAGAATATTCTACTCACATCATCATCGTTTGGCATCGGAGTATCAAAGTCTTTCTCACTGATCATGAGCGGACGTCCTGGTTAGATGGGAAAGAAAGATCAAAAATCCGTTAAACCTGAATAATGCTCGTGGACATACCAATGTATGTTGAAACATATACGTCCATGATCACACACGCATACCAGATGCGCTTTCTCTCGTGCAACTCCCAGTCACTGAATAGCCGTCCCCCCAGCTCCGCTCGAGCCCAGCCATCCGCACTGCGGTGCATCCCCAAGTCCTGCGCCATACGGATAGCCATACCAATATACGTCCATGCTTGCGCCATAGCGCCTATTCCGATCTCACGGTATCCCATAAGAAGTAGTGCCTGACACGTGGACGGCCGCGATGAGGCATATGAGTTGTCTAAGATAGTCTTCGCATGATTGAGGTACTCATCGCCTGCTTCCCACATCGTCGACGAATTCGGAGGCTTTAGCGTATCGTCGGAGTAGCGGGCGGCAATGGCGAACATTGCGAGCAGAAGAAGAGTCGGCACGCCTTTCCGACATCGATTAAAGGGCGATGGGGAGGGCTGGGGGTGCGGAGAGCCTTCCTGACTGAGTGGCACTGCGTCAGTCCAAGAATTTGGCATGACTACAGAGATATAGCGTACCCAACTTTGTATGCGTCATAGAAGGCGCGTTTGTGGATAACGGGTAGGTCGGTGTGGACATGCTTGAAATACAGATCAATGAGGTGTTCCTGTACAGGTGGAGCCGGGAGCCAATTCAGATATTCTTCGTCGTCGGCTATATTGACAGATGATGAGGACGGGACAGGAGGCCATACACGAGCTTTTGGGAAGCGCCTGTGGGTAGCCGAATATTCATCGGTTTAACAAATGTGAAAAAGAAATGAGGCGCACCATATTCCGCCCTCATTTCGCCTATCCACCCGCTCTTTGGTCCCAAGAAGATATAACCCACTCGCTTTCCCATGATAACGCACCTGCTCATCCTCGTTCAGGCTCAATTCTCCTATTGCCCCATTCAATTCCTCGTCGCTACAAGAGCTCAAACTGTCAGTCGAGCTCACACTTGACTTCCGCCGCGAGTTCAGGCGTGGACTACAGTGTCCAGAATGGTACTCGTCACCTTGACGAAAAGGTGAGTCGTGTCTTCGTGCGGCAGCAGAATCATGAGTGGATCTATGAGACTGCGGGTATTCGTGAGATGCTGCCTCAGCAGTGATACGTCGTCGTAATCTGCGATTAGACAACTCGTCATCGACCTTTGAGTAGGAGGGATTGACATGCTGGGAGCGACTCCCGGAGGTACTGAGGTTTGGCCCACTGGACTCCTCTCGAGGGCGACGGGGTTCGCCAGAACTGCTAACCTGCATATCATTGTCGAAAGATGCAAGCATCGCAGAGACTTGATCTTGCCATTCATTGGAGGGACTGGGGTATACGATTAGATGAACTTTTCCGATGACAAATGCTTTCAAATGGCGTACTGAGTAGATGAAAGGTCAATCTTGCCTGAATCGGTCCTCATTGCTGAGAGAGACTCAGAACTCGACCCATGGTGGCTGGAACGAGCTTTAAAATCGCCATCCCGTTTGCGGCCCTTTACACCGTATGGCGAATTGTCTACACGGCTGATGATCTCTTTCGCCAAAGGATCCTAAAGAGAAAGGATTCGAAGTCCGCAGTCAGTGAGCTGCATGTTAGCAATGACAAAGAAAGGAGAAACAGGCTGCGGATGTAGTTGAATGGGCCCGGGACGGGGGAGATCTCCCACGCCGTGAAACATGGCCGGATCAGGTCGCAGGATGTAGGACCCGTTCCGCGTCATTGAAAAACGGGACACACCTTGCCAATGTCGCGCAGAAGGGATCGTGCGCGAACGTCATTAGATGAAATCATGACGCCCAGCAATGCCTCGGTCTGGTGGAGACGCGCCTCAATGGCATCAATATATCCTTTCGGAGGACCTCGCTTTCTTGACGGACCCAGGAAAGTACATGCTATAGATAGAAGAATCTGTCAGGACATTCATGGGATATACCGTGATGACACAGAGCCAGACTCAGACTCGGTAGCCCGATCAAACAGCGGAGCCTGAAAGAGCGGGAACTATCTACGCGGGAATGGGCATTGGGGTGATGGGACATGAACCATACGGCACCCCACTGACACATGCAAGATGAGCAGGAGCAGAGTAAAACGAGGAACTTACGCGTTCCCAACATCACACAACTCTTGCAGGGTTCGTTTGGTGATGGTCGTTCACACTTGCATTTTGACTTGCGGCATTGGTCACATGCTACAAAGAATACACCGAAGTGAGCCATCGATGTCATTTCCGACAATGGGAGGGTTTGTGAGGCCAGAAAGAGAGTAGCCTTGCTGAAAACACCCTCAGAGAACACACGCACCTTTACTGCTTCGTCGCCTGACTTGCTTCTGTAGATTGTTTGTCGACGAACTTGTGAGATCCCCTCCAAGGTTTAAGTTTGAGCCTTCAGGGATTTCAACGAGCTCTGTTGTATCGTCGTAGTCATCCATGTAAGTTATAGAATGTTGATTAGATCCTGGTCCAAACTTGCCACCGCCATTGATCATGCGAGATGAAGAAGAAGCAAGCTGAGGAGAACCGGAGGATGATGACCAGGGCGACTGATTGGACATGGGATTATAGCCAGGGCCCGAACCGAACCGATATATGTGGTTCTGTGGGAGAGCAGGGGGTTCGGACGGATGACGAGTGGAAGGAAGCGACCCGTGAGACGACGATGAGAGCGGTGCGTGAAACTTGAACTGGAACTGTTGAAGAGACGAGAGACCAGAGGATAAAAGGTCAGGAGAGTCAGAGGCCTCGGTCTTGACTGGCGGCGATTGTTCTGAGAAAGATAGAGGGTTGTCAGCCAATGCAAATCGCCGCATCGTCGTGGCGGGAGGGAAGCAAAGGAGCCGCGACGGAACCAGAACTCACATTTCCCTGTCATACGAAAATTAATTTGGATTTAGCGGAAGGAGTGCAATCCCCAAATCTCTTTGCAGCGTCAATTTTCCTTTCTCGTGAGTAATACAAAAGTCGCTGATCTCCAAATCACTACCTCGGGGGCCTGTTCTAGCATGTCCCTGATCAGAGCAGCCGCGGTTTCCAGATTTCTATAGGCGCGCACAGTCTGTTCCATAATAGCCGACGATCTCACTAGCCGTTTCCACGCGTTTTAAGACCCTTTTTGATGACACGATGTCATCGGGTTAAATTTTCGCTGTACCAAACGTCGATTACGCCGTTCAAAAAGGTGGTCACACACACATCTGTTCTCCTTCTCGGTGGCCCGAGGGATATGTACCTTTTACTCTTAATCCAGTTACCATTTCATCTTGATCATCTTGATTCAATCATCCATGCGATCCGCTGATTTCAGTTATAATTAAGACACCAAAAGATCGAGACAAACATACGATTTACAGTCACCAGTGACCACGTTGGCGACGAAGTTTGCGAGCCTCATTCCCTTGGCAAACCTCATGCTTCATTTTTTTTTGCATTTCTTGCTACGCATTTTTTTCATTTCCCGATCTGGCCATATGGAAGTCTTCCCAACTCTGGAATAAGTGCATATCTCGGTAAAGCAATGGTGAACCTAGGCAATGTGTCGATATCTGAACATGGCATATTAATGAATGGCAGCATAGTCATATCGGTATGATGGACCGGTATCACCGCACCTTGTATGTACTTGTGCACGACGTCATGTACTTACAAAAAAAACGACGCGATCACGGATGGAACTCGAAATTTGGCTGCACAGCCTCACAAGGATCTACCCGAGTTCATTCAATACGGCTACTCGTGCCGATGTGAACCCTTCTTAGCTTGAAGCTTGAAGCCTCGTCGTTCAAATAGAATTTATTTAGAGTATGGCGTTATATATAATTATCCTTATATTGAACGTCGTGGAATCTATGTACAGAGTCTTTATCTTAACTCCCATCCTGTTGTGGGTCTGTATATATGCCAACCCAAGCCGACGGCATGTACCTGACCACGAGGATTTGCCGACTTGGCCGCCACAACGGCTTTGATATTTTAAATTAATTTAACTACTGCTGTATGTACTAACATCATGGAAATTAGATTGACTCAAGATTGCTCAACTACATTCTCGTGAGGACTCTAGGCAATTAGCCAAAAGCTTAGAAAGATGCCTGGTCTAGTTATGCAGAAAATTTGATTTTACAACTACATAGCAGGATCATCTTATCAGCATCGAACGAGCCTTGAGAAACCATCAATGCTTTTGGGGGCGAGCTGAGGTGAGTCCGAATGCACCGTACGGAGACATCAGGGAGTCAAATCAAATTGAGAGTCCAACGTGGAAGTCTCCTGACCCTTGCATCCCACATCGCGCAAGCTATGGTAACCGGAAACTGCCACATGCAGCCACTCTTTCAATAAGTTTACTCGTCCGGATGACTCCGAGTTAAGTATAATCATGACCAAGGGCAATATTATGGAATGGGATGATTGTGAAATACGAAACTCTACTACTGCACCCAAACAAAGCTTTTACGTGTCTGTGAGCTTCTTGACTAATTCTCTCCTGCTTCTCAGCGGTCATGACGTACCGAGTCGGAGGAAGTCTTCGTTCCAGATATAAGCATGAGGACAGATAATAATCACTTTTCTTTAATCTAGAAAACTCCATATTATTCTGAAAGAACTGTAGTATGGCACATGAAAAATGGATACAAGTTTGGAACTGAGCACAGCAAGACAGGAGAAACACAAGAGGAATATGTAGTAGGAATGGGGTAATATTAAAATGAAATATTAATGTTCGAGGTACCACAAGAGAGGGATAGGAGATAGGTAATGACTTGGACCAAGTAGTAACGAAAAGAGAACCGAAGATACAAAAAAAATTCCATACTTTGTGAATTATATCCCATAACCCACAGACTTGCGCACGCAGTTCTATGTATTAGTGGCCATCCACCATCTGTGGAACACTCATCTTTGATGGCGCAGGTGGAGGTGGGGGGCCAAAGTGAGGTGGCGGTGGCCTCTCCCGCTCCCGCTCCCTCTCCTTATCCCGCTCCCTCTCTCTATCGTTCGCTCCATTCTGCCCGATATACCCTCGACCAGGGCCCTGGAAGGACATCATCGGTTCTGGACCCCTGCCACTACCAGAATAGCCGGGCGCCGGTCCGTTGGTATTCTTGTCCAGCGTGGGCGTAGACGTCCTCCCGGGTCCCGATAGAACGGCGTACGGCGACATCTTATTGGAAAGTGGAGAAGAAGGACGCATCTTGAGGTTGACAGGGGGAGAGCGGGGTGCGAATCGAGATGGGGAACGATTCGAATTAGGATTTGAAGGCGGGTACGGAGCCGGGGCGGAAGTCGAAAGAGTGGGGCTTGCAGGTGAAGGGGGCACAGGGGGACGGGGAAGAGTTGGGCGAGGTGGAGAGTGGAGTCCAATTGAATTTTGACGAGATGATTGTTGTGAAGATGGTGGTGGCGGTGGTGGGCCCCGGCCCAAAGAACTACCGTTATTCGTGTAGCGATGACTTTGGCTAGGTGAGCGATTGTGAGGTGCTCCGCTTTCGTGAGGAGCACCGTGATATGGCCCTGAAGGTGGAGGACCTGGAGGGGGGCCGGAAGATGTGGAATGCGAGAGTGGTCCACGGTAGTTGTTGTCCTCAGATGTATTCCAAGAGCTCCTTGGAGACATTCTCCCGTTGATAGATCCAGAGGGTGGCCCATGATTTTGGGGCGGCAATCCATGAGATGGAGGAAGTGCAAAAGGCATCGGAAGAGGGCGATCCTTGTCGTCCATTATCATTGACGATCCTGGCCCAGAGGAAGACGGCGTACGCGCGCCTCCTGGACCACTTGGACCGTGTTTGCTTCGAACGTCTCGGTAGTCAGGCGGAGGATGTTGATCATGATACTGTGACGGGGTAGACTTCGACGAGGTGAGGTTTATCACTTCTGTAGGATGTTGATTGTGACTTGGGTGTGGTGGGCGACTATCGTACTCTCGTTCTCGCTCACCCCGTTCACGCTCACGGAGTCCTTGAGGTAGAGAACTCGATGAATGACTTGACGGAACACCGGAGGATAGCTGATGATGGTGGTGAACGACATGGTGGTGATGCGGACGATGATGGTGATGTGGACCATTGATGTGGTGATGAGAGGATTGAGATCCAGGACCTGGATGTAGATGCATATGCTGAGGGGGCTGATGCCGGTGCTGTTGTTGCTGCATCTGCTGTTGTTGTTGCGGCTGGTGATGTAAGTGGTGCATATCGCGTTGGCGCTCGCGTTCCATGTCGTCGCGCTCGCGATCTCGCTGCATCTCTCTGTCACGCTGATCGCGCTCACGTTCCCGCTCTCGCTTATCCCTCTCCCTCGCCATCCTCTCCCGGTCATCTTCCTCCGGCCCAGATCGCCCGTCCCTTTCTCTGTCACGGCCCCAGTCAGCCCCTTTGCCTACGCCGGGGCCAGAACCGGTATAGACGTGTTCCATGCCCATTCCTGAGCCCATCCATGATGTCGCTCCATTGATGCCAGGCCCCATCTTACTTGACGACGACGCACCATTTGGCAAAATTCCCATTCCGGTCGGGGAAGGCGAGCGACGAGGCGGGTGGTATGAGGAACCATGCATATGAGGCGGGGCATGGTTATGGGTATGATGATGAGGGTGCATGGAAATGTCTTGGTCGGCACTGCCGAAAGAAGGCCCCCCGTTGTGTGGTGGAGGGTGGGAGTGATGTCCATGGGTGTGGAGCGGAGCAGGTGGTGGATGCTGCTGGGGCTGCATGTGGATATTCCGCGATCCAGGTGGGGCAGCAAATGGTGTGTGGGGGTGTGAGTGTGGCATCATAGGCGGCGGCGGCGGCGGTAGGTGGTGGTGGACATGCTGTGGAGGGCCCTGCTGGAAGGGAGGGATACGGTGGTCGACATTGGATATGCCATTTGGGTAAGGCCTTGAACCATTCATGGGGCCACTGTCGTTGTATCCCAATTGATGGGAATGAGAGACAGGAGGATATCCAGCATGGCCAGCACCATTGATGTAACCGCTGGCAGGGTAGGCACCAGTGTTGGGTATACGATGAACATGCTGGAGCATATCTAAGGGCATGTTCACGCGCGAACGCTCTCGCTGTGTTTGAAAGATGCAGTCCATATCATAGGCGATGTCATAGTCAGATAAAGCAGACAATTCGGGGTAGACGAGTCGAGGCGGCCGTTGCTTTTTGGAGTATTTGTTTCGCATGTTGCCAAAAGGAATAGACTTGATGATTTTGCGGAGAGGCTGGGCTGGAGGGTGGTCTTGGTTCGCAGATGGAATGGCGCGAACTACAAAATACATCAAGACATGCAGATGAAGACTGAAAGTGATCGTACCAGGTTGGTGACGATCGTTTGCTCTGCGCTCTCGCTCCATACGCCTCCGTTTCCTGTTGGTTTCTGCAATCATTTCGGTTTGAAGATCATCTCGAGCAAGCTGTCGAGAATGGTCAGTTTATTGTTATATTCCGCAAGAACATGGTTTTCATACCTTCCACCAACTCCAAATGCCATCCTCATCAGTTCGCCGGCGTTTGTTGACATTCATCTCCTCGAGCGACCGTTTACGCGTCGCTAGCTCTATACGTTTGTCTCGTCTGGTCGAGAGTTCGCGTTGAAGGTGTAATAGCTCTGGATGTGTACCTGTAAAAAGAGGGAATGAGATTAATCCATGACAGAAAAAATCAAACAGACCTTCGTTAACCAATTTTTCTTCCCAAGCGAGATTCTCCATCTTTTCAACGTAGACACGCTCTCTGAGAAGGGCGAACTTGAGCTCTATCGTTGCTAGGACATCCAACGCTTCCGCACGATGAGCGGGTTGCAAGTCACTCTCGACTTCGTTGTCCGCGTCATCATCTGGATTATCATCGACGTCACCATCGTCAGCTTCTTGATCTTGCTCTTCAGCGCCCTCTTGTTCTGTCCCGTCAATATCTGCGGCAGTGGGAACGGGAACTGCGTCATCTTCATCTTTCTCTTCGCCTGCGTTAGCATCAACTACATCTTCCCCGTCAGTGCCTGGTGCAGGTGAGTTTGAACGAGAAGAAACAGGAGTAGAATGTTGGGATGAGGATGGAGAGGGTGGGTCTATGACACCCGAACCCGCCATGATAGACGAGGCAGCTGCTGCCGCTGCAAGGGGAGCGATATCTTGAGTTGGAGGTGCCGTAACATCGACGTCGACATCAATTTCCATGGGTGTTGTCGTCGTAGTGGCCGGTTCGTCGGCAGCGGCAGCGGGCAGGGGATCCTTATCGTCATCCCCCTCGTCTTCCGTGTCTGTTTGAATCCCATTTTCCTCTTCGCTTTCAGGTTCATTTGCTTTAGTACGCGGTGCATCTGCATCAGAAGCCTCGTCTGCGCCGTCATCGGCTTCAACGTCCATGTCGTCGCCGTTCTTGACGCTGTCGTTCATGCTGGTGTCACGCGAAGCACTCAATTTGCGTGTAGATCGTCTGGAGCGGTACGTGGGGTCATCGTCCCCAGAGACGTCTTCGTCCTCGTCCTCCTCGACAGGAGGCTGATCGTCTTCCTCGGGCGCTATGTCAACTTGTTTAGCGTCGGACCCTTCCTCCTCCTCTTCTTCCTCGTCATCACGGCCAGCCTCTTCGTCCTCCTCCTCTTCCATGGCTCGTGGAGGACCAGCCATCTCCTCCTCCTCCTCTTCCTCGACAACATTGGAAGATACCCTTGTCTCTGCCCAACCCCACATTGGGGCGGGGACGATACTACTAGTTTTTCTGCGCCCTCCACGACGTGAGGGACGTCCCCCGCGGTGAGCGGTGCTGTTCCTGGTTCCTTTGCGAGGAGCCTTGTCCCTTTTATCTGCTTCTTGTTCCTCCTCTGTGAGCTCAGAAAGTTCCGAGCCACTGTCTAGGCCAGCGCTGGTGGGTTCAGCGGGTTTGTTGGACTCTGGCGGTGGTGATGGTGAAGGAGACGGTGAGCTGAGGGAATCGAGGGATATTGTTGAGCCCGCCATCGTGGCGGCCGATGAGCTCGAGGTGTTTGGCGACAACACAAAAAGGGACGTGCGCGAGAATTCCACACGACAGATTGATCGGCATCTTATCTTATCTATTCATGTTCCGATCTTTTTTTGGAAATATGAACCCTTGGAGAAAGGGCAGGCTTTTACTTATCATCATACGCCTACATCCAATTTGCATGTTTTTTTTATGTTGGAATCAGATCTCACTGACACATCGAAAGATGCCGGATCGTTGCATGGTTTTCTAAGTGTTCGATTGACATGATGACATTGTTATTCATTCAGATGACACTATGGAAAGTGATGATCTAACCTGGGCACGAGCAAGTGAAGCTTTTAAACTAGGTACTTAATGAAATCTCATTTCCGAACTGGTCTAGAATA
Source organism: Termitomyces sp. K1Aa (assembly GCA_018221735.1). Classification (NCBI taxonomy): domain Eukaryota; kingdom Fungi; phylum Basidiomycota; class Agaricomycetes; order Agaricales; family Lyophyllaceae; genus Termitomyces; species Termitomyces sp. K1Aa. The sequence goes on from JABAJX010010004.1 coordinate 11,804, forward strand.
TCCGGACATTCTATCATTATCAAAAGATGCTCCACTACCATTATTACAGGTCGACACCATCTTCAACGAGTATAGTAAAGTCTGTGTAAAACGCTATATTAGGACATGGTAGTTAGTTTGGGCTATGGGTATCGCTTCCACAATTAAAAGGAATCTGGGCTGATAGCGCTTATAAGCTGCCAGCATGTTCTGCTGCATGTATGGTAGTATGGTACAATAAGCAATGTTTGGTGAACATGTAGTCAGGCTTTCCATTGGGTATTAATATTTCATGGGATACAACTATGATAGAGCATACTGGGTAATGTAGCCTTGATGTAGCCGACGCTACTTGGTATACAGCATACTCGAGGCTCATATACAATACTTATAAGAGAAAGGAGCCTCGGGAATTGCCACCAACACTTAAAGTTATTTTCACACATGCGGCCATCTGCTTGGCCAAACCCGAGTACTGCTGCTATACAACAATCATCAATGCCGAAACACCACCCATAGTCCGCTGCAAGTAAAACCTCAATTTATTCAGATCTCGGAACGTTGCAATAAAAAGCTTCGGAATTTTCGAAGAGAAAGCTGATCCGACTGCCGCAGATATCCGGATATGACCTCTCACTTGGCCTGTCAACTCCATACTACATATCAACATTGTTGTCTTGTCCTTTTGCCCTTCGAACCTCTCGTATCCTTTTTTCTAAGAAACACTCGTCAAAATGGCCAGTCCATTTGAACTCGTTTCTCAAACCTTAAGAAGATTAGGCGCAGTTCCCGTCAGCGAATATCTTGGCCCATCGCAACTTGTTCAAATCCAGGTAAAAGCCCCATTTAGTCAGACCAGAACGAGCCTGTCGGAGGAGTCTCGAATGGATGTAGATCAGATTCAGGAGCATGAGAACGTTTATGAATCAGAGATGAAAGTTGTAAAGGCAGAAATCGAACAGGACGAAGATGTACTGGTCATCGAACGCGTGTGCGAAGGACGGTGTCCACATCCATACTGGGTATATTATCGCGCCCCAGACTCTGATACAGCTGTTCGTGAGCTTCGCATTCATCATCGTTCTTAAATCTGTACTGAGAGAAGCATACAGAATGGGGGGCAGCCCTTCGTGTCTACCTTCCTCCTCCACAATATTACGCGACAGACCAGATTTACGCAACTAAGACGGAGGCAAAATCTGCGTGTGCTAAGCTTGCAATCTCAGAGGGAATTTTGAAGTCGATTGAGGACTTGCAAGCGTCTTCGGAAAGAGTCTTACAAGAGCCATCGGGCACCATGACATTGTACGAGTGGTTCGACAAGCTTCCGCGGCCGTTACCACCCTTCTTCGACGGCAAAATCCTGACGGAGATACACGGTGCTGTAACCTTGGATTCTTGGGCTGGGAAGGCACGCGGCGCGCGCTTCAAGATGCATTACTACTTTCCAACTCTTGACCAGGAGCCTCAGCGCTGTAGGTATTGTCACTGTCTTTCCATGCCTGTCTTCTGATCCTCGATGTCAGTGTATGGCTGCGTGCTTCGTATCCAACGTCCAAAGGAATGTCGTTCCTTCTTCGTCGACCCCGTCTTTTCCAGACGTTTTGATGCTAAGACCGCGGTCTGCCTCCTAGCAATCTCACGAGGCGTAGAGGATTATTTTTCGTCGGTCGCGACCGAGATCGCCAACATTATCCCACCAACACTACGAACGTTCGCAAACGAGCAAATACTTCCTCTCCTCAAACAGACGGCACAAGGTGACACATGTACCTACTCTTATTCGATGGACCGAAACGGTCTGTTTCTAACCTCAACCCTAATTATGAGCGACTGATAATGTGTGTGGATCTAGCATATGGTTGCACTCTGACCGTTGGCACTGGGTCCGAAGAGATACAATACTCTGCAGAACCCGAGTTTGGCGGCAAAGGGGATGCTAAGATTGCAGTTCTGCTCATCGCAGCTCAAAGCGGCCTCGTCCAGTTCATCAACTACGGCCACACTCCTCCAGATTTTCAAGCTCGCTGGGAGGCCATCAAACCTCAAATGTCGAGTATGCCTATAACCTTTACCACCGCAACTAAACGAAAACGTAATCCTCCTGAGCCTCAGCCGATACCTGTCATGAAGGAATCAAAGAAGTCGAAGAAGGAGAGAAAGCTGGCACAAGCCGCGGCAATGAAGAAGGGGGAATCTACCACACTCCTCATCAAAGATGCCATCCCTAGGACTCCGCGCCCTCCAAGCCTCATGCCGAGCGAGAAAGCGCTCGGGAAGAGACCCGAGATTCCGATGCCCATACATAGTGGTGGACCTTTCGCGTCTTCGGGGTACTCACAGCCGGTCCAAGTACCCCATTTCCAAGGACTGAGTGGGACATGGCCCATGCCAATGTGGGGCGATCTAAATTCAAGTCCTCACTTAATGGAACTACAGTCGTACCCACATTATTCCCAACCACCTCCCCTGGGTGACCAGTATGGGTATGGCCCAGGTTATATGGACTCTTCATACCAGCAGATGCGATATGGGTACGGCGATGGGCTTTGATTGACCATGTATATGTCGTTGGTGGTGAAGACGATTGAATGGTTCCTATGCATGGTAGGCTTCCCAATTAGTTGAAAGCGCGTCTCACGTCCATGTGAATCAACAATACTATATTTTTACGAGAGAGAGGACATGGATCTTCAGACCTCGTTTCTTGAGACCATCAACTAACCGACTACGATAATAAATTTACTCCAACGATCACTCTCGGTTCGCTGGATGCTGCGAAAAACAAAGATTCAGCAGAGGATCCACGCGATGACCTGGGAACGAGATATCCAAGTCGATTTTAACTGCCAGTGTGGCCAAGTTGATAACACTGTCATCGAGAATATAGACGGGCATTACTCGGTATTGACAGCTCGATCCTCGGGCCTTCAGAGTTATTGAATCCTGGAGTGTAACGTCATATCCAGGTTGATTTTGGTACATATGATCATTTGCTTGGAATAAAAAATCTTGACCTTGGAGGTTAGTGGCGCAGGCGCCACAAGCATGGTTACATAATAACGTTGTTCATAGGAAGTGGTAAATATGGATAACCCTCGTAATGGGATAGTCAAGTATTGAATTCAATCGATCAAAATGTGTTTGTTTCATGAAAGGCTAGAATGGATAGAGGATTTGAAGACTCGAACTCAGAACATATGTATCTTGTATCAATTTAACATCATTGAACACGACTAAGACGATAAGTGCTGTCTTGGTCACTTTCGAAGACTCTGAACAATCTGTATCGATATAGCAACATATAATAGTTGTACTAACATCGTAGAACCGGATCAAGGAGGGATATGGGTACTGGGATGGTCACTTTGGTGTGGGAACGGACTGTTTCAGGTTCTTCGCGTGATTTTTGGCCCAAGTTTGAGCTTTTTGCCGCTATTGGCGTTGGAAGCTGATTGCAAGGGGGTAGCGGCACTTGGAATGTTTGGATATCCTTTTAGCCCGCTGCCAATCGAGCTGTGTATGAGGATACCCTTCACAATCAATCAAAGACATTGACCTACCTTCCTGCCGCCGAGGATCTGAAATAGTAGGAATTCATCGATGATCACTGGGTCATCACTGGGTCATACAAGGCTTTGGAGTGACATACGTAGCTGATCCTGAAATAACTGGAATATGCTGGCTGATATGATCAACGAGATGACTATAAAGAAAATATCGAGCATAACGAAACATGATCGAAAGTTGAAATATGATCTTACTCTACGGCATCAGCCACAGTTCCTTTCGGATCGTGTTTCTTCACTTCTTCGCGGATCTTTTTGATAAGACCAGCCATGCCTAAGCTAGACTCAGATGTGCGTCTAGGATGAAATAGATAATGAGAACCTGGATGGGTATAGTAATACTAGTAATTGAAGGGAAGCAGGTTATGTGGGAGCAAAGGACACCATTGATGCTGTGTTGAGTGTCTTTTAAATAAGACTATGGCTCCTGGGAACCCCCGTGTCACTTAGTAGAAAATTCGCAGCGTGCTGATGCCTCGAGGCTTCGAAAAATCTAGAACTTCTGAATATTTCAACAGCATACATAGTATATACAAGTCCGATTTCGTCGATCTTATCCCACGGATATCTTAACTTCAGAAGGAAGTTCGGAAATCCGGTAAGGGTGTGGTACGTCCAAAGATTTGCAGCATCTACAATCTTCTTGCATGTCATATACGAGCCGTGCCTAATAATAATAAATTTCCCTCCTGGAAGGATCAACGTTTCTTGCGACGGCCCTGTTCCTTGGAAAGGGAGATTGAGGGGAAGTATTGTGCGTTTCGTCACGTCGAGGGATCTTGAGAGTAGAAGTAACTGGGGCCAATTACGGCACGTTTGGCAAGGTCGTAAAGCTGTTTGAAGCTCATATCTTGAAGTTCAGTAGGTTCTGGAAGGAAATCAACGATTTCTTGATGAATCCTGGACACCAGCCCGACCCAAACGCGTCTAGTTTGTGAGAGAGTTTGAAATTTTCTGCATGCCCAGATAGATAACAGCGCCTGGCTTTCAGATTTTTCTACCAGTTGCGCAACAGAGAACCTACTGCGCCAAACCTAAGGACGGTGGGAATGTCGCGGACTGCTAAGATTACTTCGAGCAATATGTCATCAACGAGGATCGGATACTTGTTTGTGAGCACCATGGGATGTAAGATTTCTATGGTCAACCCAACTAGGAGAGAGAGGAAAAAGATCAGAACACCAAAAGCTTTACAGAGCTTAGTCATATACAACCTGATTAATGGTTGATTTCTGAGGTTGAAAATCAACCAAATTCTCAGGTTGAAGAAATAGGTTATTTGTTAACTATTAAAAGGTTGAACTACAACATAGACAATCAACCAAATGATCCACCTGGATCAGGTTGAACAGTGAAAATCAACCTTGCCCAGGTTGAAAGGCAACCTTACCGGCTTTCATAGTGAAGACTACGCACAGGTGGCGGAGAAAGCTCGAGAAAAGACCACTGATTGCTTCCGAGTCACTGCACCACCTCCTGATTGGGCCCTACATTACATAAGTTGAAAGACCCTCAACTACTCGTTCATGGTTGAACGTTAAAGTGTCCCATTGAGGGAATCATTGAATCGATAGCTATACATGGCGTCTTATATAGTGCTATAGTCCGAGTAAATGTTGTTTTGGTGGTCAAGGTCAAAAAATGATCAAAGACCAGTCGACACTCGTGATCTAATCACGCATATGGCAAATCGTTGAAACGTTGACTTGAAATGCCTAAAGGCGTTTGCCCTGACATTGACAAGGGTTAGCCCTAAAAAAGTCGAGAGCTACCTCGGACAGCAAGTTGTTGAAGCTCGGGATCCTTTCGCCTAAATTTGTAGCACGCACGCACACACGCACACTAAAAGTTAGAAGTTACTAGTAGACTCGTGACCAGCCGTTACAATGAGCAAGTGTCGATTCTCTAATAGAGGGAACGTCTAGTTAGAAGTCTGGCCAATCCTTAATCAATCATAGTAATTATTAGTTGCTATCTACTACATCACAATCAAGTCAAGTACGAGAGGGACTGTAGAGGCCATGGAAACAATATCCAGGAAGTGTCGATCAAGTTCCACTCCACAGCGCCAGCAGCAGAGAAGCAATATATACCATCTGCGTAAGTTGCGACAACCTTACGAGATAGTATAGCAAAAACATGTCTTCGTCAAAATCAGTGCCATCCACCCTGACATTTATCTCTTATATCAACACAATGTATTCTGGACGACGATTGGGGAGAGAGATGCAGAATTGGTAGATTTTGAAGCATTTGGGAATAACACTCAAGTCCGTACGAGAAATGGTATAAATGAGCAAGGTGACCCGGGACGATGTCTATACGAGGATGAAAATCCTGAAGACAAACGAATCAATCTCTTTTGTAGACGCATTGGAAAAAATGCATACCGCGTCTTTTATTCCATAAATCTCCGATATCTCTGTTGATATTTGTAAGACTATCGTCGCCTTTTTCGAAGACGCAACGAAAAAATGGTTTGCGATTGTTATGTAGATGGTGCCGAGGTAGAATTCATCCTGAGGAATGGGTCTCGCGCAGAAATTGGTGCCGCTTCCTGTTAACAAATTAAAGAACATCAATGAAAGCGTCGCAATCCGGCTGGCAGTCTGAAGAACAAGAGAAAAAAGCCATTCGTACAATACAAGATCCTGATGAGAAGTTCTTCCGTGGTCTTTGTTAGGACCACTGCGACAGCTGATATGCTAGTATCAACGTGGCTGGGATAGCTTGTTCGAATTTTGTATGTCCGAAAATCTTTACCTTCTGCAATATTTTTGTGTGCAAGGGATTTGCCATGTCGAACGATAACAAACTCTCCGCCCGGAAGGACAAATGTTTTAGGTTCGCTCACATAGTCATGAACAAGATTGTGCGGAGAAAATATCTGAGGCGATGGACGAAGCCGAATTACGTTTTGAAAGTAACGAGGCCCTGTGACGGAGCCTTTAGCGAGGTTGTGTAGTTGATCAAAGGCCACATCTCGGAGTTTTGGTCTTGGAAAGAAATCGACGAATTTATGGTAGATTTCAGTCACCAGACCGATCCAAACCAGCGTTGATCGTGTATGGAATCAGAACTTTTTGCACGCCTAGAGAGGTGCCGGGAGTTCTTTCAGAACTTACGGCTTACGAAAAACCCATCGCAGTGAACGCAAGAACAGTGGGAATGTCGCACGAAGCTCATAACTCTTTCATCCAATACCTCTGAATCGTTCGAAACTGCAAAGAGTGGGGACACGTTTTCCACGAGATACCAACGTTGTTTAGATCCTAATTGACGCAGGAAATACCAGATGAACTTGAGGTCAAAAGACTACAGTGGGAAAGACTGAATTCCGACTAGCAGGAAACCACCAGAGCTCATGCGCGCTCTCATGCGCCGATAGTGTCTTTCGGGTAACAAGGATGATTCTGGCTAGTATTTATGGAGTGAGAAAGTGCTTGTGTCTTTAGAATTGCGCTCACTACTTACATAGCATACACCGCGTGAGGTCCGTGACACAAAAGTAATTGTATGACTGTGGCCAACGACAACCAGTGCCACATCATGATCAAATTTGATCAGATAACAAATACTGTATCATCATAATGTATCATCATGCATGTGACGAAGTTTTTTTCAGCCACCTTCTTCAACGTTCTGTCACCTGCTTGAACATTCTATTGTTGATATCGACAAGGTCAAGCATGGCGTCCACGCCACCTTTATCCCTGGTCTCACTCGAGTTGTCAATACAGCAGCACCGATATTAAATCGCTTGTGATTGTCTTGCCTGGTTGTTGAAATTGAAAGTTCACCATGTTCGGTTGCTGTGTTGCTGGGCGCATGGTCCAAACCAATCTGACGCAGATTGACGAAACTCACGCATACTTTGAACTGCCTGCCGCGAGCACAATCAACCATTTAACGGTTTTTTTAACTGGGACTGGTGCGTTACATCACGGCATGTCCTGCTTCATGTTCGTTGCTGACGATCCAAAAGTACCATTTCCTGAAGGATATGGTGCGGCAGTGCACTTCTTCTGGCCCGGTAAAGGCTTCCAGCTGCTTGGGATGTGCGTTTGTTTGCTCTATACCTCGTAGACACTTTCCTAACATTACTGTTGAACTTTAGGCTATCCAACGACAAGCCTTCTGCGATATTCCGTCTTCGTGGTACATTCAACCAACCAGGGTCATCCTCCGCAGCACACACCGCTTTCTCAACCACTGGATTATCCGCACCCGCCGGTGCCAACGATGTTATTGCCGTTCTCGGTCTAGCGATTGAACCTCTATCGCAGATCCAGAGCCAACTGGCGGCACTTCGCCAGCCACTCACCAAACCAGCATCTAATCCAGCACAGGATGCGACAATGCTCGCAGAGCGCATTGTGAAACATCTATTCAACTATATCTCGGGATTCGTCGGAGGATCCGTGACGCCCGATCTGTCTGTGCCAGTGAGTGTCTTCGCGAGGTGGTATGAAATATTTCTAGGAAAGGTGAAGGCTGGAGGCGTAGGGTTCTTGGAAAGGACTGAATAGGGTGTGTCGTGACATCTGTCAATGTTATGATCTCTGTACTTTTACATTTTCTGCGGTGAATTTACAAATCGAGCCATTCCTGATGTACGTTATCGAACGTTTTATCTGGGAAGATGGAACACTCATTGACAAAGCTAAAGAGCGTCCCAATAAAATTCCATCTGACACCTCAAAAGCCACCTCGCAAGAACTCACCAACGTGTAATATCATGAGATCTAGAAGTGGCGCGAAACACTTCTGATAATAGTTCCAAGGAAGCGATCTGTACTAGTGTGGCGTCTCTACTGCCCTCATCGTGTTGATGTCGTTATAAAGTGGCACAATGGCCATGTGGCTTTCATGTAAGTCGAAAATTGCAAAAAAATTGACATATACCAATGGACTGCTTGAGACCATTCTCATCTCGGGCAGATCACTCGCCCTCCATAAGCGCATAAGCTTTCATAAACGCCAGCGACAAAAAGATTCTCTAATATTCGTTGGGTGAATTTGTCATCATTAAGTGTATTGTGCTTCTTAATTTCTTATTATTTATTTATGTGACTCCTACGTCACTCCGCTATTTTTCCGTCCTTTGACCACTACCACCATGTCCTCGGTTCCTCTTCCTGCTCGCGAACCAAATCCCACTAATGTCGCCCCCGTATGGCCCATAAATTCCTCTCGCTCAGGCGTGACCGTTCCTCTTCCAGCCACCTGTGCTATGCCCAACCGGGAAGACGGTATCTGCTGTAAAGAACTCAAGGCAGAGGAGCGAACACTCATTGACCCCGATGTTGTACGCGACGTGTGAGTCGTTGGATTTTTCCTAAAGGTCTGGTCTTAAACGAAATACTAGTATCATCGGTCTTTCAGATGGCCTCACAGTCCCATTCGCACTAACAGCAGGCTTATCTTCGCTCGGCGAATCAAGACTTGTCGTCCTAGGAGGTGTTGCGGAGTTAATTGCAGGCGCGATATCAATGGGTATTGGAGGGTTCCTCGCTTCCCAGTCTGAACGAGACCATTATCGATATCTCCGACATCAGACAGCGGCCAGAGTTGTGCGCAGTTGTGATGGCGAGATGGAGCGGGAGGTCTCTGAGGTACTTTCGCCCGTCGGTGTCGACGAGAAGACCTGTAGGTCTGTTGCGCAGTGCCTTAGGGAGGTTGAGATGCAGGTGCATGAGGATGAACATCCGAGGGATGAGGAGACGGCGTTGCGCTGGAGTGGTCAGGTTGGACTGACTGCATTCTTGCTCAAGTTTGGTCTCGGAATGGGTGCGTTCCATTTTTCACGCTTTTTCGTGGTTCTCCCATATTTCAGTTGCTTTGTTGTTCATCTGTGAGAATGGTTCCAAGCAACATGCGATGGACTTTCCTTTTCCTATCTTTGGCGTAATGCTTCTTCTGGATGAATTGTTGGCTAATCCTCGTATCATTCCATTTTTAGAGGAAGTTCCGACCTCACGACTGTACATCTCGGCGTTTACCATTGGCATGGGGTACCTCATCGGTGGTCTTATACCCCTGTTGCCCTACTTCTTCATCCAGCGTGCACATGTTGCACTGATGTACTCGTCTTTTGTGACAGGAATTGTTCTGCTTATATTCGGAGCGGTGAAGGCGCGTGTGACGGGTGCTGGTAAGGGGGCCACGGGGTATGTGTATGGGGCATTCAGTACCCTGCTTGTCGGAGGAATAGCGGCTGGAGCCGCGTTTGGGATCGTCAAAGCGTTGGAAACGTGATACTTATAAGTATGGTCTTCTTTCTTATTCTCTATGTACTGGCAGTCGTCTTCCGTCATCCACACTCGCTTGGTTTAAGATTAGCCCCCTGTAGAAAAGTTTCCCTCCCACAACACACTCTAATGAAGGAGGCTCATAACATGTCGTCTTGTGAACCCTAACCTGTAATGCCCAAGTAATGCCATGAAAAAACAATTGTAGTGGAACCAGGATGTACAAATGTCCAAAAAGCTCACTATCCGGAGAGACTTGAAACTTGAATATATTGAACGTTTGAACTCTCGACCTACATCCAATACATATCTGCCGTTCAATGTTTGTATCATGACTTTTCTGTCACATGTATATCATGTGAACACTGTTCGTTGATTTTTCTGACCACAACATTCGTTGAATGGTCTCGCGTTTTGGCTCAAGCCCAAACCATCGTTGATTCTACCTCAGCCTACTTGAAACATGCTTTATATTTCCCAGCACTACCCCTTACTTCCCAAATAGTCAGGAATATCGGGAACTTATGACAAGGACTTGTCAGGACCATAATGTGAGAGTATCAACTTCAGTCGGACGCCGTAACCAACTAAGCCATGGGACAGTCGATAGGCTTCAATCCACCGTGATGATATCTCTTTGGGATCGGAAAAAATCCAGTCGACGTGTCGGTGTCGGAGTGTCCTGTCTTTGGCACATCGGCGCATACTGGCCATGCATTGGTACCATGTGAACGAAGCCTTGGTCAAACCTTGATCTTTCACTGATTGATTGCTGCTTGAAAAGGACTCAGTGTAGTCCTTCCTTACCCTTCTAGACTTCTAGTACTGTCACCGTTTGCCTACTCTGGCGGGCGCGATTCGGGTTCTGTCCGTGCTGCACGCTGACGCTAACCTCCCCGTCCCATGATCGCCGGAGCTGTTGGACGCCATGGCACCACCTGTCATAGGCATCTGATCAATACGCGCCTCTCTCAATGTCTACAGAAACTTTGACTTAGAGCTTCGGAGACAATGGAACGTTCTCTACTCAGATGTAGGTATACGCCATCAGAGAGCTGGAATATATATGTATAAGCTCATTCGGTCAGGCCCTCAGTACCACAACAAACGAAAAATTTGAATGTCACTATGTATCCTCACAAATTTTCCACTTACTCTTCAGCCCTCTAGGTACAATAATGAAATACATCTGCCCACCTCATCCGGGACAACTTCATGGTGCCTCTCCTTAAAGCCGCGCTACGGTCCAAGTCTGACTCCGAGCCCGAGTCAAAAGGTCAGGCTTGGGCTTACGGCTGAGTTAGGCTTGTAAAGTATGATACAGGCACATTAATTGTGAATAATCTCGTCGCTGTTAAGTATAAAGAAGAATGCCCCTTTCTTTCGGTCACTTGCCAGCTCAGAACAATGGCCACCATGATCTTGGACGCAAACTCGCCTCATTTTAAGTATGAACCTTCGGTCTACCACGCTCTCGATGAAAATTACTATGGTGGATCTATCACCTCCTTAAACCCTGATGCAAACGGGCTTGTATTGACTGCACAATTTTCAGGTGCGTAAAAAACAGGTCAAGCCTATCATACAGAGATTTCACCAATACTGGGCGTGCGTAGGACGTCTATCACGCTTTTTGGAACAATACTCTTTAATTTCTCTGCCGCTGTTGCGATCGATGGCGAGGTTGGATCTGATCATGATATCCAGTTTGTCAGTGGAGACCAGAACATGGTTGATGCCTTCTATCACTCTCCAGCTTTGCCTGACACAACACACAATCTGTCAATCTCGACAGAAACTGGTCTTGGTGCCTCATTACTTTTTGACTATGCTGTCATTGCGGTGGGAGAGAACACATCATTGGTCGGGGAGCGCTTAATTGTGGACGAAACCGATGCGTCGGTCGTCCTCGAAGGGAGTTGGACCCTAAATACAAGAACCCCGATGAATCTTGATGGGTCTACTTCCCATCGTCCCTATGGAAACACAACTCGTCAAACCTCCTCGCATGGTGCATCGGCCACGTTCCGGTTTAATGGTACGTTGGCTAGCGGAAATTTTGATATGTCGACGTTACTTAACATGTGTCACAGGAACCTCAGTATCCGTATTCGGTGTCAAGGTTGCTAATTCATCAGCACATCTAAGTATAAATATCATCATGGATGGAGAAACATCGTTGCACAGTTGGTCGTCTAGAAAGTCCGAGCAAACCAACATACAATGGTATCAGAGGGATGGCCTCTCTCCAACTAACCATACACTTGAAATGATAGTCGATGGCGCTCCTAATAACGCTTCGTTCAACTTGGACTACATACTCTATACCCCATCCTTTGCTTCACTCGCTGAGATTGACACAGGAATCCAGCAACCTTCGGGCTCTCAATCTCAACCAAGTCCGACCAGCAATACATCACTGCCCGCTCGCACATCTCATCCCTCTCGTGGAACACTTTTGGGAGCTATCATTGGACCCGTTCTATTTGGGGTCATTATTGTTATTCTCTTGTTAATACGCATGAAGACGTTCCGTTTTTGGTCCCCCAGTAAAAATGCCAACAACGGTATGACAATCATATGATGACTTTGTATGTAAGAAGCATAGCTAATAGGTGTCAAGTTAATCCTTTGCAGCTTTCGCATCCTCGGACTGGCGAGGTCTCTCAGATAGAAATGTACCATAAATCTCGCATCACAAACGGGCAAAATATTCGAACCCCCATCCCTGATCATGATCTCCCGCTGGGTGGAGTAAACGCTACTTCTCATGGATCCCTCGCTGCACGCAGACGTCCACGCTGGTGGGCATGGATTTGGCGTCGTATAGAACCTGGAAAATGTATGCTATATCTCCTGAATTACAATCTATTATTCTGATCTTATTATAGTGGATGCCTTTCCGTCCGATTGGGATTCCTCAAGTCCCAATCGTCCAATGGTCCATCGAAAGTCTCCCCTGCCCGCCGGTGCCTTGCGAGTTGAGCAACGAGGATCCCAGCACAGTGACGCTGTTAGTGCAAATGAGACGATTGCGGCTGATCCACAAGAGCTTGAAGATCTGGTATTTTCTCTCCAGCAGGAGATTGAAGAGACGCGCCAAGATCGGTATGGGGTACAGAATGGGGCGCTTATGAGGGAAATGGTGGGGAATCGGAATGATCGACTGAACGAGGATGGCCGACATGAGAATAGGGATCGTGTTAGCATGTCAATGTCAGCGACAGTAGTTTGATTAGAGGGTTCTTGGCGGTTCTTTGTTAGTAGAGTATGAACATTCCACGTATACATGTGTATTTTTTTGGGTATCACTGAGCGGGCTGACTTCGCAACTGGGAGAGTGGGATCCGAAAACGTCTCTCGATCAAAGGCATCCCTCGACACAGAACGTCGAAAATGAAGGCAATATCGCTTGATACTGTGAAGTACAGGACATTAGATGGCCCATCTTCTATGGTAAATCAAGCATTGTAAGGCACACGGCGAGATGGCCGAGCGGTCTAAGGCGCCAGACTAAGGCCAAAACAGTTGCTGTTTAACAATAATCTGGTCTTTCGAGGCGTGGGTTCGAATCCCACTCTCGTCAATTGTTTTGTTCACCCTTTTTATGACCCTAGAGACCCAGAGGGACCATTGAGGAACCTTTGGAAGCTGGGGAGGAGGAGAGGGTGTCGAAACTTGGAAAAAAAACAAGTATAAACAAAGGTACTTCAGTTCGTATGAGCGGGCGTCTGGAAGTTAGGGAGATTTGGGTACACGGAGGTGGCTTAATTTTTCGAGAGAGGGGGATTACTTGTTGATTACTTGTTGGGTATGAATCTATGAATCTGACAATGGTTCGACAGTCCAGCGTCACTGTGCGAACGTTTTCACATCGAGCTTCCGACATATCTAGTACTAATGTATAACATTCATCCACTTCACAGGCCAGCTCTCAATACAACAAACTCAGGAATGGACTGTATGTATATATTCCTAGTATCATCATAATTGTACTATTGGAGTTGGTAAGTGT